>CAJUYH010001471.1:93344-115418 GCA_910591685.1 Galerucella tenella | reverse complement strand
AAATCCGAATTTGTAATTCTTCAAACAGCGAAAATATGGGAGTGTCTCCATCTTAAATGCGACACACTGTATATATATATTATATAAATAGGAACATGGGATATATATTGAAATGAAATTAAATATTCAATATATTTAAAAACATTTCAAAACATAATGACAAAATATGAAATAAAATAATAATTCCAAAAGAGTAAAAAAAGTTCAAGCTATAATAAATAATATTAAAGATTAAAATATCTTAAATGGTAAACAATAAAAATATATGTGAGAAATAAAGATCAATAAAATATACTAGTGGGAAATCAATTAGCCATTTATGATGAAAATAATACAAATGTCTGAATTTTCAAATAGACCAATATATTAAAACAATCCAAAAACATAATATTTAGAGCATTAATAAGTGAACGATTATAATATTAGATAATTTAATAGAATCACAAAGATTTATTAGATTAAAAAATAATGGAAATCCCAGGAAGTATATTTTTGTAAAGTAAAACACGATTGAACATAAATATGCTTAAAGTATCACAAATATTAGGAATAGGAAATGAAATGTAGTTTTAAAAGTAAAAGTTTTTTCATGTGTATAAAATATATGTAAAGGCCATCAGATAAATTGTAAGAGATGGGATGAAAGGTAATATGGATTTAAAAGTAGAAAGAAAGTATTAAAACTTTATGATAACATAATTATAGTACTTGAAAATTTCAAAAATTGGTAAAATTATTGAAAAAAAATTATTGATATCATATAAAAATGTTTGGAAGCTTATGAAAAGAAACTTGAGAAATTTGAGAGGTAGAAAAAAATTGAAGGGAGCGAGAATCAGGGATGTAAAATATTTTTATCAAAAAAAGGTTTGAAATTTTGAAATAAAATAAAATAATTATTGTTTCATATCATAGATATTTTATTTCCTACTAAATTTTTGAATACAGTTTTTTTTGTTTGTGTCAGATTTGAACTATTCGACCCTGAGGTTAAAAGAATCTCATATGAATAATATAAGTTATTAAAGGTATAATATAATTAATTATTTATTGGCGCCCAACAAATATATAAAATTAAATAAACAAATAAATTAAATAAAATTTGCCATAATAACAAAAGGCACAAAATAAAATCATAACAATATATATATGGTAACAACTAAACAAAAGTATATGATGTGGTGGTGAAGACTATTATTATTGATCGAGCACCAAAATTATTTCGCGAGTGGCTTTGCCCCGAGCGGAATAAGGTGCAAGGCTTATAACTGTCTTCACCATGGTAGTGTATATACAATTGAAAATAATTGACAGTATATACATTTCAATGCTAAAAGATTACATTACTCAAGGATCTTAAATGGAAAACGGTGAATATGAACTTCTTTATTGTTGTTGTTGTTTTACTTTGAATTTTGAATACATGCAGAATTGAAGAAAAAACCAATAACAGCGGTAGGGAATTCGCAACACAACACCTTGAGTGTAAGAGTTATACTTGGGTACAAAGTGTTCATAAAACATTCAATATAAACTTCACAATGTACACAACAACGCACCACGGGAAGCGTTTACCCCGTCGTCTGACTGGCACTGTCTTTTTTCGCTCCTCACCTAATCCGTAGATTATGAACGCACTCCAGTCATTTTTGTTTGAGCGCGAAGTTTAAACTAATGGCATTTTTATTCAAATAATTTTATCTTTATAGGTAATTTCAAGCAGAAGATATGTTAAAGACAATATCCGGGGTTTACAAAACTATGTTGCACAAGTTTTTGTTGAACTACCTACTATCCCTGGATACTCGAAATATTTGAATTTGCCCATTATTGACCTAGGTTAACTATAGAAAAAAATATTAACCACTAATAGAGAAACTCAACTTCTGAGTTGGCTAGAAGACGCAATACTTGTCAATTTTACAGCTAGTAGTGGAAAACAGGTTTATTAGAAAGTTGTGAAGGATATAAATTCCCTTAAAATTAAAGGCAACCAAAGAGTAGGCTAGTAACGAGCTTGCACGAGATATGATTAATTTATTTAGTAGCTGAACATGTGTGACCTCTGAAAATTTAGTCAGATAGCCTAGTTAATGATTCAATTGACTCAATCCACTTCAATCCACTTCGGTCCATTTCATCGGGTAACATCTTCCACCACACTTAGTTCAGACTTAACTGAGCTACTCACCCGAAAAAATAGAGTAATTGTATAGATCCGATCAGTGAATACACCAACAGCCAAGAGGCTTGCTTATAATCTTTACAGACCCAAAATGTCACTAGTAGGATTATATTATTTTTTTTAAATGATTCATTTCACAATATTGTCAACGAAATGTGCAGAAACAGATTCTGATATAGAAATACCTATATAATATATACGAAGGTAATGCCTGATGTATTAATTCACTGATACATGTATGATTTTTAAAGATATCTTTGAAACTTTTAGAAAGTCAGTATAAAGCATGGCTCCTGAACAAAGGGATTAAATAGGTATAAAATTACCTGTTATTTTTATCTTATCAAGTCTTGCTCGAATTTATGCCTAAACAAACAGAAAGTGTGAGCAGCATTACTGGTATTAAAAATCTGTATCAAAAAACGTCAAACCAAGCGATAAGGGATCAGCTTTTTATTTAAAAGGGAGAGGGTAAGTTGTGAGACAGAATAAAAAGGGAAGCTGAATAGAAACAACAGGTGCAAGCAGCCCTACCTGCTTAGGTCTATTCGGGAACAGATAATTCACATGTCGACATAATGCACCCATTTTTTCTGAATATGTTTTAGTTAAAAGGTCAGGTTTAACCCTCAAAGTGATGTACTATATTTTTTGTTTGTGCTAAAATAAGACATTAAAGATAATATGGAATATTTTCCAATTTTATACTAGATACAGTCTGAATATAAGCAGTGGCGTTGGGAAAATACTTTATTACATTTTGATTTTGACTAGCTCTTCAAATATCATATTCCATAAATTTATTAGTTTTCAAAACTCATAAAGCGTTGGAGGAATTATTATTCCGCGATATCTAATCGCTTTATTAAATACGACAATATTACAGGGAACTGTAATAATACGTTATGACTAATATCCAAAGATGCATACTTTATTAATTGGGTAATTGAAGAAGTGCATTTAATTCTATACAAATATAAATAATTGAATTCATTATAGAAATTACTAATTGAGCTCGAATTGTAATCAATACTCCAAATTTACATTTCCCAATTTCCAACGAATAATTCGTTTATATTCACGAAATTACCTGAACTTTTAGTGGTTAAAAAGCAAGTGTTTCAATAGAACATTTTAAAAACATTCAGTCCTACACATTATTTATGTTTATCAGGATTTAACACGTTCTATTTCAATTGAAATTTCAAACATCAATTGACCCTAATGAAGTGCTGTAAATATATCATACAACACACGACACCATAATTGAGATGATTTTTTTGAACGCGTTAAGTTAATCAACGCGGCGTATGAACCTTTTTTGCGTTCTACAACCGCTTGTGTCCTTAACTATGACATTACTAGGTTAATTACATTAATTGGTCGTTAAAGATAAGTGACCATCAGATAAAGACAAAAGTTTTAAAAAATTATTGAAAAGTTTCTAGTGTTAATGAGATGATCAATAAATATATTACATCATTTAGGACAAATGGGGTATGCGCTATTGCCAAGTGACAAATATAATTTAAAAAAGGTAGAACGTGTCGCGGGACACCCGGTAGAAACTTTAGATCCTTTTAAGCAAAAATTATGTAATACATCTGACGTTGTACATAAACAATTTGCACATTCCTCGGTGGTCGAGTAGTAAGCAAACCAGACTCTCACGCGGTAGACCCGGGTTCGATTCCCGTGAAGAAGGTTTTTTTATTGTTAATATTATTTCTCAATAATTATTCTGCTAGATATTAATAACGACAACAGGTAGACGTTTGAAATATTTAGCAGAATATTCATTATTATAGATAATGGTACGGTACCGTTCATGAGGGAGTCCGACTGGCAACATCTACTTATAACAGCATCGTTTATTTAAAAAGGGAAACCGTAGGTAGCATCATACAAATTGCACATTCAAGAACTGTACGTTTACCACAAAAAAATTAGTGGAAACATAAAATTGAATTGTTAAATTTCCAATTTGAAGTTATATTACAGTTTATAGAAATTTTTATTTTCTAGATTTTTTCTTAAGTGGGTCGTAGAAAAAATATGCTGTTCGGCTCGTGTGGATTGTCCATATCGCACTTGAAACTTCGTCCTCGTGCGATATGAGCATCATATCACACTAGTTGCACAAACTACTATTACTATCAAAATATGCTCTTTTACATTTAAAAACAACCTGCCAAATGTCAAATCAATTTATCCATCCATTTTAAAGTTATCGAATTAAAACATTCAAGTTTTCAAAATTTCATTTCGGAAAGTAAATGTGCTAGACCCCTTATCATTTTGTCCAATTTTACGAGAGGAATCTACATGCAAACGTTGTAATTACCCTCAACGTTCGAGATGCTTATACCATTTTTTGCGCGATCGTATTGAAATAAATTCCGAATAAAATAATTTAAACTTCTTCGAAATGAACGGAATGTCAAAAGTGACATTTATACTTCTCGATCAGTTTAAAATATTTTTTGCATTTTTGTGAAATTGTTTTTTTATTTATTACTTTACGACGTCTGAACGGTGAGTAAATCACTTACCGACGTGTTAAAGTTAGAAACCAGTCAACACAACCTACCGTCCTGACAACCGATGCTGTAAATAAACAAAAAAGATCAATCGCGCAAAAAAAATTATGGAAATAATAGTAAACATTTATCCGAACAAATTCAAGTAGATCACCAGCACTGCGAATACCAGCTTTGCATAGAATTTAAATATAGCATCGGTGGTTCAGTGGTAGAATGCTCGACTTCCAGCGGCCCGGGTTCGATTCCCGGCAGAAGCATATGAATCGCTGCTTCGTAAACGAGAAAAAGACTCAGGAGAGAGCACACGCACGCAAGCAAGGCACATAACGAAGCAACGTAACATAACGTAACGTAACGTAACGGTCAGATCTTTTGCGTCGCAACCCCCGGTCGCTCAAACATAACCTGACGTAAAGAACTAAACTTCCAATAGTTTTAATATCTACAAACTTCTTCTGTAGGCTTCACTGGCAACAGTTGATCCGATATTATGTTCAGTCTGTTCAAAAGCAATTGCAAAAGTTAAAGCTCGTGATCGTTTCCCTTGCTGACTTTTCCCCTTTTCCTCAAATTTAACTTCGTCATCTTCTAACTATGTACTATATGTATGAAATTCGCCTTTTTGACCCCTTCACTTTCTACTCTTTTCCTTCGATATCCATATGTAGGACGCAGTCGCGGTTAATGGTAGCTTATGGTACCGAACGATAGGAACCGTTCGTAGCGCTGAGGATTATGTAAATGCTTTCTAGCCGAGATGGTCGAGGCTCCCGATGGTTTTGCTTCCAATGTTCTGAATATTAAGCTTGTACATAATAAACTCCATTTTCCCAAGCTCTTCATTTGTGGATTCACTCATCTTTTAATCACTCCCCACTTCGCCTTCTACGGACATACTATAGAGATGAATGACTATTGTTTGGCGGCAGCTTCTTGGTTCTGCCCCAGCCAGTGTTGCCAGTATTGGCGCTTTAGCGCCATTTTGGCGCTTTGAAAAATAAATTGGCGACGAGATTATAACAATTGGCCCTTGGCGCTTATTTTGGCGCTTTCACAATAAATGCATGAGGCGCACACACTGGATAAATCAAAACTCTGAACTGGTGACAGTGTAGACCAGATCTGTGGTGTAGACACATCTGTCAACGAATTGTTAGTGTCAAAACTGTCATTTGCCAAACGTCGAACAAAAATATTGTCTACAGTTTCAAAATAAAATCAATATGATTCAATATTCATTTTTGAATATGTAAAGTGTTTTTGATTTTATTTATTTATAAATATTAAAAAAACATTTATTAAATTATTAACATGTTATTTCAATGTCCTAATAATTCACATGAAAATGCCTCATTAACTCTGTGGGCGCTTCCCCATAAATGCAGCGGATATACTGGTCAGATTAAATTATTATTCCCATAGAGAAATATAATATTATTCCTTCTCCCTTAGAAAAAATTTTGAATTTATGAAACTTGTTCTTTAATATAGTATAATAGACCGAAAAAGCAATATCCTTAAAATGGCTATTGTTAATTTGTCGAGAATTGCGGAGCAGTTTTCAGTTGAAATTAAATAAGAAAGGTGAAGACAGTTTAAACAGTGGACATATCGTAAGTACAGAGCATAGAGTAATGTACAGAGTATGATGGAAGTTTGGGAGTCTTAAAGAGGTCGTGTGTAGGAGTGCATGAACAAAACCAAGGTAGATAAGGTAAAATTACTTGATAGTCATAGACACTTTACAAATGAACAACAGAATAAACTTTTAAAATATTACAAACGGTCAACATAGGACAAATTGTTTTATTTTCCCTCAGTAACTGTGAGCGGTCATGTTCTGACGTCACACTTTTTCGATTAATGACGTCATTACAAATAGTGCAAGTGCAAAAGAAACATCTATGATAATCAAATACAGTAGAAAAAATTGACCTTTACCCTGACGTCATACCTACTAACCTCGCGAACTCAATCAATGAGTCAAAAATGGCTACAATTACTTTGGCGTGTGCGTAAATACGTTGACTGCTTGTTTATCTTGTTCAGCCACCGTCTAAGAAGTGAGGTAAAGTTGGAAATATTCATTAAATGCGAAACAGAAAACTCTGTACTTATCGTGGAATAAAAATAATAAATTATAGGTCTTGAAAAAAACCGATTTTATAGAATTTATCTGAATGCAAATGATGGAACGATTTCTCCATGGATTTGAACAAAACTCGATGTATCAAAATAATGACAGTTGTCATAAGAGTTCAAAATAAATTCTTATGAATACAACCGATTAATCGTTTTTGGTGCTATCTCTTTTCAACATTTGGAAGTAATAATTAGAGTTACAAAATAACGTATGTCATTGCTTGAAAGACAAGTGTACGTATATTGTATGATATGTTTTTACTGTCAGTAGAAGAGGATGAGATATATAAAGTTTGTGTTTACTACTGTTCATTGTTAGTGACGTCAGGGTAAAGGTCAATTTTTTCTACTGTATGTTACTTTCTAAAGTAACGTTTGGCGCCCGCGACATTGCGTTTGGCGCCCGCGTCATTGACGTGTGGCATCACTATAAGTGATGGTGACGTTACGAATAGTGGGAATCGCACTTAAACGCTACTTTACCTGTAAAAGTAATACTCTTCAATTACTGTTATGATCTTGGTCTTGCAAATTTGCAAGACCAAGACAGATTTTGCTCATCAATAATTTAAGCCCCTTCATCAATATGTGTTTGGTTTGACCCACCGTATTTTCCATATCAGTTCTCCAGCTTCCGTTTTCTGTTAGCAAATATGAAAACAAAGTTTGATAATATTTGATACAAATAATGATATAATCGGAAACTGGAACGTGTTTTTCAATTATTTTTCGTTTGATTTTTTGACCTATAACGTACCTTGTATTTTATGCTCTTGTCCTATAAACGTATTGGAAATAATCTGTATTTAATGACTGCATAAGAAATGAGTACTTATAATACTTCTGTAAAGCTGATTATATAACTGAAAGAGGTGGTTTCATACTACAGAAAACAGCTGAATTCTCTCAAGGCTACTTGATTTTTACTCTTTTTCTTGATGATGCAACAACTCATAATCAACGTGCTGTTATTTACAGCGTTAGACAAAAAATAATGCAGTATGCATTACAGTAATTACATCATTAGAATACAAAGTCCTTGTTGCGTTTTGTTTTGAATTTTTATGTATGCAAAGAAGAACTAGGAAGTGTTTAAAAACTCTCTTGGATGATGATGGTTATTATAATTAGTTATTCATGTTTCGTGATTCAAATCTTTCAACGATTCAATTGTATAAGCGAAAAAAATGAAAATATTATTTTGTTAAACAAGTAAAATATTAAATTGAATAGATGAGGCTTTTACTTGATGAAGATCCATACTAAACGATGAAATAAAACAATTTATGTTTAAACCTTCATTATATTATTTGAACTAAGTCATGCGTCACAAATATGTATTGAACTCAGTTCAAATAATATAATGAAGGTTTAAACAAATTAAATTGTTTTATTTTTCATTGTTTAAAATATTAAATAACTACATTATGGAAAATAAATGATCGTTTATTGGATATTTTCGTTCAACAGTAACATACTTTTTGATAAGATTATATTATAAATTTACATAATGGTCCAGGCTTGTTGTATGTATGTTTATTGGGGTGATATTCACTGACACCTAAAAGATCTATCGTGTCCCCTCACTTCCACTTAGTCCCTGAGAAAAGTATCAGAGAATTTTGGGATATTTTTAGGCTTGAGCTTGGGTGAATGTCCCTCTTCTATTCAATAATCTCCTAGGTGCTGTGACATAGGACCTTTTTTTGGGCCGAGATGGGAAACTCATGTTCGACTGGATCCTTAACCATTACCCAGACAGTGTTGGACTCATCCCCACGGAGATGCCTACCAACCAAACCCACCGCAAACTCGCCGTTACTCCCGCCTTGGCATCACTACCCTAGCATACTTCAAGACGGGCGGCGGTCCCTCACACACTCTCCTTCTATCACTCCTACCTCTCTTATACCATAGCGAGTCCTTCTCTTTCCCTAATCATGCTCTCTACTACGCCACTTATCTCCATCCATTCCTCCTCGCCCCTCAACATAATCTCCACCATATTTTCCCAATACACCGCCTCTCCCAGTTTATTCTCTAACTTCTTCAAAACTTCCTCATTCTTCCAACATATAAACACATGTCCCACATCATCCTCCAATTCACATCTCTCGCACGCTCCAGTTTTTCTTTTCCCAATCTTGTGGAGGTAACCCACTCTCGACACATGCCCTGTGAGCACCTGCGTCAAGAAGTAGTTCACCTCTCCAAATTTCCGGTCCACCCAATTTCTCCTGCTTCCAATCGCTCCTTTTAGCGCGCCCTCATACTCATCCCACCTTTTCTCCATTTCTTCATCCATCCATTCCTGTACTTCCTCTCTGCTCGCACCCCTCCAGCGTTTCTGTCTGACTCTAGCCATCAAGTCCAATGGATAGGACCGTGACAGCACTGCTGCTGCCAGTCCACCCACTGTCCTGTACGCCTGCACCACCCTCAGAAGTATTCCTCTCTGCACCCGCAGGAGTGGTCTAACCCTCGCATTCACCCCTGCTTTCTCACCCTACACTTCCGCGCCACAGGATACTCTGCTCTACCGTCCTACCAATTATCCTCCTCTTCCATTCTCCCGGTCCTTTCACATTACCTATCAATCTTCCCAGCCACGCTGCCCTTACTTTTGCCTTCTGTGCAGCCTTCAACATATGGGTTTTGAAGCATAATTGGCTATCCAACCACACCCCCAGATATTTCACCGCTTCCTTCATCCGAATTTTCTTCCCCTTCCTGTCCTAGGACCTGAGTATTTTCAGCTACCCATTCAGGCGAGTAGGCGACAATGTCCTGATAAGATTCCTGTAAAAACTCTGTGCAGTTTTACTTTGACTTGTTCATTCATTAGATCTCAACAGGTTGTGGTCACTCAGCAGAATCTTCGTTTGTATGAGCCCTACTAGATATTTCCAATGGTCAGATCTTCTCTTCTTCCGGCTTTGCTTATTTCAGTCCTCTTCTTTGATAATTCATCTGCTATTTCATTTCATTATATTCCAGTGTGTCCTGGAATCCACAGTAAGGCTCTCGCCTAGTTCATTGAGTTTGCTGAGGCATTGCCACTGTCCATAGTCGAACCTAGATACTTGACTTCTTATCTCCATCCAACCTTGCTCCAATCAAGTTTTCCTTTATTAGTGAATGCTATCAAGATGGTTTTGCCTACACCAGCTATAGGAATAGTTCAGACCCTTCTGTACGATATCATAAAGGGTGTTTTCGAATTTTTCCTTGGCTGTTATGACAATACCATAAATCATTTGCTGGTTCACTGGAAGTATACTGCAACAACTTTATGCCCAGTTTTATAAAGTAGATTTAAATATCTCGAGTTACCTCGAGGGTTAACTCTCGTGTTGAAATACAAAAATCACTGGTGTATTACTGTAAAAATATATAAAAGAAGAAAAAGTCGGTCCATAAAACAGTGCTTTCTTCTATGAGTCGGGTACAACAAAACCTATATCCTCACATTTTTTGTTATATAGAGGCGTGGAAAATTGAAATTACTAAATTTAAAAATGGACTTTGCCAGAATCAGTAGAAGGAGTGTGAACTTCTCGGAAGAAGAAGTTGTTGTACTTACTGCATTTCTATTTCTAAAAACCCTAGGTTCTGGGGGTTCCCCAACCATTTGAATAATATCTTCCTCATCATCAGGAAGTCATCAAAAATTTCAAATAAATCTCTTACTTCATCCATGTCCACATTGAAAATATATGTCGGGTACGAGGTCGGGTATGATATTATTTCTATATATCATATCTATGTTTTTAACAAAAACCTTCCATTTCTTCACATTTTAGCATTTTGCGCATGACAACCGCTAACTCGAGAGTTAACCAGAGCCAAATGGTGGGGCAGGGTTAACTCTAACCCCGCTTTATAAAACGCTGTATCACCCACCGGTCAAAGGGTTAATTCTCGGGGTGATCAATATTTATTATACTACTCGGGAACAATCTAATTTATAACTGAATGAATCTGCAAATTTTAATTTCATAGATATTTATTGGCTTATCTAATAGAACTGATACTTTAGTTTCTAGTTTCGTATAAAAGATCATAACCCACTATCCCATCTGGTAAATTTAATAACAATCCTTTCATTTATCATAATAATAATCTAGCAACTACCTGTTTATCTGGAGATCAATAGTCGTGATATTGACAGAATACCCTGATGTCCAAATAGGAAGAGAACTCAGCATGTGAGGTGTGTTACATGAAGATTTTCATAGAAAAGGGGTCTGTGTATATATTGTGGTCAACCACCTCTAACACTACGTTGCCAAGCTTCTAACCAAAAGAAATCATAAGTCTGCCTACAAACTTATCTATCACCACATTTATTTATTATTAAGTGTAATTAAATAATCCCAATGAAGATCCCTTTATTCGGGGAAAATCTTTTTCGTAAAGGCCATTGACTTTTAGAGATTTAAGAGTTTGCAAGTTTCAACATGATCGAAAAGTCAAACTTGAGGTCGAATGAAGTACCATCTGGCAACATAGCAGCGTTCGTTTCTACCGACACCTGCAGCGTGTATCCTTGCGGGGGCGGGGAGCGGGTGATCGGGCAAACGAAACAGGCGCTCGACTGAAATCAGGATCGTATTAAAAATATTATAGTGCCAGTGACATTCAATTTCGCAATGCAATAAAGGTTTGGTAATTTAAACCATCACTTAAAACGAACAATTTAACCGAGAACAATAATATTTTAAGTTTGTTTTCTGGGGGAAAATAAGCATAAATAGGAACAATTGAAACAATGAATTTGATAGTATTATTTTTTACTAAAAACATCATTGTCACACATCTAAAAATAATCAGAAATATTTCGAAATTCAAAGTATGTTCGAATTTATTTATTTTTTTCAATTTACCAAATTCATCATTCAATTTTTTCCCAAATCAATTGTAGAATTTAAAGAACGAGTTCGTCTTCCTCGCTGATTTTTCCATTGATATGTCGTGAAGATACGAGGCTGTAAAGAAGAAATATAATATAATAGAAAGATAACGTTAAGATCTAAAAAATCACCAAATTTCGAGACTCCCGGAAAATTTTTAAACTACCGAATGGCTGTATAGTGTGCAGCCTCGAGTTTTCGCTAGGCATTGTTGTTTTTTTGTGAACCTTTTTATGCTGTTTCTTTTCTTACTTATATAATTTGGCTATGAAATGGAAACTAAAACTAAGCCTAAATTATGTGATTGCTCAATTGTAATATAACAATAGTAAGTAAATAAATTTGAAAAATAGAAATACTAAATTAATAAAACTATTCATGTGATGGCCATTTTCTCTCACACAGAACTCGCATCCTCCTTAACCCGCCGTCACTCGCACCGTTAGAAGAAATCTAACATTTTTGAAAAATTGGTCATATTTTTTTTCAACTTGCCTTAAGGAATGTTATCACGGCCTTACTCATAACACACATGCCATGGAGACTAGATATAAGGAGCACAAACTAGTATAGAAAAAATGTCGAAAAAGTGTCCGCGAAAAGCATTGAATAGTAGATGGCGCGAGAGTAGCAAATTGGTCTGAGGACAGAGTGAAGTATGCCGACCAAGTTAACCTGAAAAAATCTTCGTCTAGTGTTTATATTTATAAACACTTATTTTACAGAACATATAAATTTTCAATTGTGATATTGTACAGCAGAATACTATAGGACATCACACTCTCCACAAATTGTTTTGGTACTTTTCAGCATACCTCCTATAGCACAACTACCACATCTTCTTTGAGTTTCAAAATAGTCCAATCACAATTTGTATATCCCACCAGTGCTATCTTGAAATTGTCTTTCTTAGAACAAAAATTGGTGTTGGTCCTAACCATATATACTTAATTGGAATTATTTAAAAGAAGTACCTTCTTCATTTGATTCACTTCCAATCAATTGTAACTCTTGGATGTGCTGAGAATAGTCCCAATTACTACTGCACAGTGACACATTCTGAATTCTCTGTGGATTTCTTTCATCAGTATTTTTGAGGCATTATCTGTAACAACAGAAAAAATTAGTGATTGATGGGTACATATTTGTGCATAATGTGTAGAAATAATATGTGGAATATTTTTTATTGTTTTCATTACCATTTTGCAACACAATTATATAAATATATTGAAGAAACTTACCTTTAACCAAACATAGCACCAGCTACGCGAGATACTTATTTTTCCTTGAAATTTGCTAAAACCAAGAATGAAATGTAACCTAGTTAAAATAAACAAACCATCTCCATTTACATAACCTTAGATGACATTCCAACTAAACATTTCAGACCAATTTGCTACACGAGCGCCATCACAATTTAACGCATTTCGAGAACACTTTTCATAACACAGAGTTTGTGCTCCTTATGTCTAGTCTCCATGACACATGCGTTTTTTTTAATTGATATTTTTTTGACTTAAAACTGTTTATTTTATATTAATGTGTATTTTATTTTAATAAATATTTTAATAACCAAGTACAAAATATGTTTGTCCACGACCACCTAATAATAAGTCAATATTTTACCTCCTAACTAAAGGTATATGGTACCCATATATCAACTGTCGTGAATTATGGTTCATAATACACTGTAAATAAACTATTAAATCTGTGTATTTTGTTCAGGAAATTTGTTTCTGACATATATCGTATCTATAAAATATTGTAATTTTTAGTATTGATACTTTTCATAACGATATTTTCTAATATTAAGTATTTCAAAACAATATATTCATAACGGTACGTTGTATTGATACTTTCTACAGTATCGCCCATCTCTATATATGTCAAATTATTTGAAGTAGCTGCCACAACATTTTGAGGTTAGTAATATGCCAAATCGCTACTGACTTTCATTTATTAATAAATAAATTAAGTGTCGTGGACAAAGTATAGTATTCTACTCGCAATTTATGGCCATAATTCACTTGGGTGACTTGCGCCCCTCGCCTGCGGCTCGTGACGCAAACGTCACCCTTCGTGAATTATGGCTATCATAAATTGCTCGTTTAATAATATACTATAATTAAATAATTTTCAACCCAACTGGTCAATAAATAAGTGAAATAAATAAATAAATAAAAAAATTAAATAAATAAATGTTAGATAAAATCTAACACGCGAGCGATCGTGAAAAAAAAGGGACGCGAGTGACGGCGGGTTAACGCGTTTGACAGTATTAAGAGTGAAAGTTGCCAAAAGCCTACTCTGTTACTTCATGCAGTTCGTTAATATTATTGTGACAATTCTTATATATTTGCAGACCATGGAATTGGCCGATCAAGGAAGTTACGATTCACAAGTTCTGTGAATGTTTTAGAATTGTGTTTGTTCCAAATATATTTACGTAAAATACGCTGTGATGCAAACGTTGTAATTTATGAAACCAATCCAGTGAACTGATTTGATTTAATAATTTTTACAAATAATATATTTTTAGTGTATCAAAGATATATCTTCGAAAAATTTCTTAATAAGTCCTGTTATGTGAATGCTTAGATGTGTAATATCGCGTATGAAATTACACACACAACCAGAGAACAATAGAGTAGCTGATACTTGGGGATCAATAAAAGTAAACAAGCTTGTAGGAGTATGTAAATCTATTAAAATCGGCAGTACACACTTTAGAAACCGCAATTACTGTAAACCGTAAAGAAACAAGGCTCAGAAATTTGGTTTAAATAAAACATATAAATGCAAATACAAAAGAAACAACATAATTATTATAAAACCAAATAGAAATAAAATAATATAATATAGGACCATTCCTAATCCTTCGCAGTGGAAGTGAAGGATTGAAAATATTCAAATGTAAACTGTGTTCATTTGCAAACCTCATCTTTGTAATAGATTCATTCAAACCGTAGTTACTGATGAAGTTTTGTGTTACGTGTTCTCCTATCATTGACATTGAGATCAATAATTTCAAGAATTTGAGGACACTGCCAAGAATCAATATTAATTTTATAGAAAAACATTTTCCATCCGTCTATGTGCAAGAGTGGAAATGTTAACTCAACGTAGAATGTCATAATATCCAAAGTTTTATTTAAAAGCGTACATTCGTAGAAACCGCTTGAACTTTTTGCTCGATACCTCATAGACTATTTGGACTCGAAATGGTTGTACCATTCATAGTCAAGATAACTAATACAAAGTATAAAAGTTGAAATGCATTGTTACTAGGTTAGGTTAGGTTAGGTTTGTGGTGAGTGGGTATATAAGGCCCTCCACTGCGACTCACAAGAGTCTATTGTGGCTCACACCTATTCAGATTTCACCAAACAAATTCAGCTTCTTAACAAAGCCGATTATTTTATTTGGTGAATGATATTTCAGGTCCGAGGGCGAGAGAGAGACCCTGCCAAACATCAGATACCTGATTCGAGCCGCGGCGAGGCAGGCACAAATTATATGCTCTGCTGTTTCATCATCTTCCAAACAAAGACGGCAAGTCGGATCTTCCGACAGTCCAAGTTTTAGCATATAATGATTCAGATGACAGTGGCCTGTTAAAAGGCCTGTTAGACAACGTAGGTCATGCCTGCTATGGTCTAACATTTGTTTGGAGACATACTTCGAAGGATGTATAAAAGCCTTTGAATGAACCAATCCTGGTAAATTATGCTAGAAGTCTAAAGCTCTTCTTGCTGTCCAGGTATTTAGTGTTTGGCAAAACTTATTGCGATGCCAACTATTATTATTATTATTATTATTACATGATAAGGGCAGAGGATCAAGTCCTATTTTGCCCATAATAATTTACAGAATATAAATAAAACAATAACTGACACTACACTAGGCCTAAAAAACTACAGATCTAAAATATAGGAGTCTATTTGATTGTTGAAACTATTAACATTTTCCTAGGTAATTATTTGCTGAGGAAGACCATTCCAAATATCGAAAATTCTGTTACTTAAAAAGTTTTGCCTATAACGAGTTCTAAAAGGCTCTTTCTTCAGTTTTAAGGAGTGCCCACGAAGACAGTCGTCTAAATTGAGGGGGCAAACTGCTTGAAGGTCGCCGAAGTTGAATTTCAAAATTCGGAAGGAAAGAATAAGGTCACCTCGGAGACGTCTTTCTTCAAATGTTGTAAGATTTGCCATGGTTAATCTCTCTTCGTACGTAGGTCTAACACGGCCAAACGACAATCTGGTTGCGCGTCTTTGCACTCTTTCTAGCATTTCACGATCTCGAGCTAAATCTGGATACCACGCAGGCCCGGCGTATTCAAGTATGGGTCGGACATAGGTCTTGTAAAGTTTGCAATATGTTTCGAAAGAAGCTTTAGAGAAAGTTTTTTGTATTAGGAACAGTTTAGAGTTCGCGTGTTTACAAATATGAGAAATATGTTCACTCCACGTAAGTTTCGAGTTTACTAATAAACCAAGGTCGGTTTGTGATGATACCGTGTTTAATGTCTGTCCAATGATGGAATAAGAATTTTGCGGGTTATTGTTTCCGATGTGTAGCACGACACACTTATCAATGTTCAGAGGCATCAACCAATCGGAACACCATTCTTGTAGTTTATCAAGATCATTCTGCAAACTTAAATAACTGATGTTGGGATTTCCGTAAAGTTTCATGTCGTCAGCATAAGCCGAAATTGAGCTTGACAGACAGTATCGAAGATCACTGGAATATGCGATGAAAAGTAGGGGCCCAAGAACGGAACCTTGTGGGATACCGCTAGTTACGGGTCTTTTCTGGGAGAATTCTTGTCCAACTCTGACTTTGAAGAACCGGTTTGTTAGTCTGAAAACCATTTGTTGAGAGTACCTCTTATGCCAATATGATCGAGCTTTTGTAGAAGTCTACGTTTTGGCACTCTGTCAAAGACTTTCGAAAAGTCAAGGTAAATTATGTCTAAAGGATGTCTGTCATCGAGTTCTTTAGACCAATCGTTGGACGGTAATTGTTTGGATCCAATTTGTTGCCTTTTTTAAATACTGGGGTGACTGATGCTAATTTCCAGGTTGGCGGAATACAGCCTTCCGAAAACGAGGAGTTCATTATTATGGACAGCGGATATGATAGTGTGTGAGCACAATTTTTAAGGAATAATGCAGGCAATCCATCTAGACCTGGGGAGGAATCAGTTTTAAGATGTAACAGGCGTTCCGGAATTTGGTTTTGAGCAAAGGTGATATTGTGAAGTGGTGCTTCGATACGAGGTCCTAACAAGGCTGGTAGTGCATCATTGGGTGGTTCGTTTGTAAAAACATTAGCGAAAGACAAAGCAAGAATTTCAGCTGTTTCGTAATCAGAGCAGATGCTTCCATCTTCTGGTTGTAAAGATGGGGTGGCAACTTTTGAGGAAAGCGATGTGCGAATGTATTCATAAAACTTTTTGCTGCTACCACTGTTGATAATGTTTTTTTCATAGCTTTGTCTAGAGGCAGATAGTTGCTGTTTCAGTCGGTTAGAGAATCTTCTATGTGTTAGGAAGTCAGAGAGGTTGGAAGATTGTTTATATTTCCTCCACAAGTTCCGCTTGTGTTTCAGCATCAGTAGGTTCTGGTCCGATAGAAACACGTCGGCACCCTCCCTTGCAAGAAAGTCTGCCTTCTCGTTACCTTCCATGCCAGAATGGCCAGGGATCCGGACCAGCAATACTTTATTGAGTTCTCCTATTGAGGAGTCTTTTTTGGCAGTCTTCAACCAATTTCGACGTTACACGGCGAGAGCTAAGTGCTTTTAAAGCCGCTTGGCTGTCCGAGAAAATTTTTATTGTTCTATGTATGAGATTGGCTTACTCCACTCTCTCCACACATGAAACAATGGCGTAAATTTCCGCCTGAAATACGGTTTCATAGGATCCTAGAGAGGTTGAAATTTCTGTCCTAGCTCTGCGCCCGTATACACCTGCACCAGAGCCTGAGGGTGTTTTTGAGCCGTCTGGAGGACGGAGGACCCATTCATCTCTATTTGGAATTAGGACGGTGTAAGGCAGGTCGTAGTTTACTGTTGGAGGCATTATGTCAGAGGTCATTCCCAGAATACTGTGACTTTCACTGTCCGCTAGTATTCTGCTTTGTTCTGCATAAGCCTGATTTGTGCATTTAGAAATATGTACAATTCTGTATGCTGTCCATCTAGCCTCTCTTTCCAAAAACAACTACAACTAAACTACAACCAAACTTATATCGTTGAATAAAACTCTTTTAAACATTTAAGCTGATCGAGAAGCAATATCTTCAATATGGATATCAAACTTCATCTTGCAATCAAATTCCTTACAATTTTGTTTTAAATCTGCTTGTTATTTATGATATGTAAATCAGATGATCATTAATTTTAGCAAATCTAATCATATGATATTTACTAATATTTAAATGCAGCAGATTTTGGCTCACACTATATGGTTATATTTTTTGAAATCATTATGGAGAAGTGAAGAAATATTGTTACTGTTAATGACTTGATATCATCAGCAAATATTAGGAATCGTGAGCTGGAAACATTTAAAATGTTAATATAGGATAAATTTTAATTGGTCCTCAACCCTGAAGAAGTTGGCATTTTGGTTTTCTAGGCACCACTGAAGCGAAGGCAGTATCAACGTAATTTTTTGGTTTGGGAACCAATTCACGTGTCTTCTCCAAAACGTATTCACCCAGGAACAAAATTACAACAATTTGTTTGGACCTTTAGATGTGACATAATTTCCGGAAATTTTGCTTCTAGATATCTGTTTTTCACAACTGGGGACATATTTATACAGAATATGAGAAGTAATTTTTCCATTTTTCGTTTATACAACGTTCAATCGATAACGTGACAATATAAAAAAAAGTTTTGCTAAGTTGATGTTCGTAGGGAAATATTCACAGCTTATAGTTGAAAAAACGGTTGCCATTTCAGATCCTTACAATTCGGAAGTGATCGCGATTCTGATTCAATCAGCAGCAAAAAGCAGAAATATATATAACAGTACGCAACTAAAATAAAAATATATTAACAAAGATGTGCCGCTATCGTTTCAAAGAATTAAATAATTATTTTGGCAAACTGCTGAGGTTGTATCCGCTAAGATGAAACTTGTATCATGTAACAGGAGGTTGACTCCTGAAGACCGAAATGAAGGTGCCCAGCAAACAATGCACTTTTTCAAATTCAAGTGAATTTTTACCGAAGACTGCTAGAATGAGGATGTAGTAGCTGATTATGGCCGCCGAGAGATCGGGTTTAGTTCGCAATGATATGATGGTGATCTAACCACCGTCATCCCACGATTTTTTGCAATTTCATATTTTTTAAATTTCTCTTTACGAAGTCGAAGTCTTTAGGCCGTAGGTGTCAACTGGGTCCTAGAATTTTTAGTCCAGCGGCTTCTCTGGCTAAAGCATCGGCAATGCGATTTCCTTTACTCCTGTCGTGCCCTTTAACCCACCTCAGGATAATATTGTTATCTGCCGAGGCGTCAGGTAAATCTTCGTGGCACTCTAGTACTAGCCTCGATATAACACGTTGTCTGTTCAAGGCTAATAGGGCTTGTCTACTATCAGTGCAGATTCTTATGTTTTTGCCAGAAATTCCTCTTCTGGTTAGTTCTTTTGTGGCAATTGAGATACCAGCCAGTTTTTTTTTAACCACGCTGGTATTGTTTCCCATTCCCCACTTAATCTTTAGGCTTAGTGCTCTCGAGTAAACTCCACATCCTGAGCCTTCTTTCATTTTTGAACCATCTGTATATATGCGTATTGCATTTGCAGCATCTGGCTCTGTGTTCTGTTTTATTTGAATTTTGTAGGGTTTGTTAAACAAAAACCTGGGTTCAATTGCATCGTTGTCTGCCTGCAGCAGAGGTAGAGGTAGGGCAGTGAGCGCTTCCTGCCATAGGCTTAACCTCAATTGGCCCACTCCCACTTCGGGGTTTACACCAGCCGTGCGCAATCGTACCATGGCCATTAACGCAACCTCCTTGACGTGCAGGTTCAGAGGGGTCAGTCCAGTAATTAGTTCCATTGCTGCGGTTGGTGTTTTTCTCATGGCTCCTGTGATGTTTAAACAAGCCATTCGCTGTATTTGATATAATTTTTGGATGGCCGTTGCTTGTAGAACCTTCGGCCCCCATGCAATTGCTTCATACATTAACATGGGTCTTATTATTGCAGTGTAGATCCAGGTGACCACACGGGGTGACAGACCCCATGTGCGTCCCACTGTCCTCCGACACTGCTCATAAGCCACATATGCTCTTTTTGCTTTGCTGTGTAGATGAGAGATCCATGTTAGTTTCCTGTCGAGGGTAATACCAAGGTATTTATTTCACCTCTTCCGAAAAGTTTAGTTTGCTTTTGAAGATTTCGGGAGGTTTCAAACCCGATAAACTTCTTTTCCTGGTGAAAACGACCATCTCAGTCTTTCTGGGATTGATCCACTGTGAGTGTTCCTTACACCATTTTTCAATTAATTTAAGCCCATCCTGCGCTCTATCGCACAGTGTGTTCACAAATTTGCCAGTCTTCAAGATAACTATGTCATCTGCGTATGCAATTGTGTAGAATCCATTGTTGTTGAGGTGATTAGTCAGGGTGTCTAGGACCACAGAAGGGGTGATAAGACTCCTTCTTGTGGACATCTCCTCATGACCAGTTCTCTTACTGTGATGTCTTCTACAGGTAGGTAGGTATAGGTAGGTACTACTACTCATTGAGAATAATCTTATGATACGGCTATGTAATTTTTAATACACAGGGCTTTTGGCATGTCCAAATCTTTTTCTTATGGTTATAAAAGACCAATAACAGACCGAAAACTTGTATTAGCTCAGATACATTTATGAAATATTTAGATTATCGCTCTAAAATCGAAAATTGCAAACAAATTTAATTTACAATACACAAAAAACAAAATAGAGAAAAAACCAAATAGAAATATCTCAATGGAGACAGTTGGGTTAGGTGAGATCTGAATGGATTAAAATATAAACAAACGACAAACCCGGCGTCAATTGCATTAACATTTTTTTAGATGCAATGAAATACGTAAACGTATTGGGTATACGTCGTGTCGATACGTTTACGTGTATGTGCTGCCTTTGCCTTAAGTGTCTATCAATAAAATCCTGTATCCATATTCCTACTAACTCGTACAGTACATACACCCCATATACATCCAAACATTCAACAAGTTGTTTAACAGAACTTTCAGGGATTTATTCTTATTACTCTGATAAGATGACAACCAGATGGTGCAGGAGCGGGTCAGGGTTTTTGATTATAAAAACTACTATACCTCTCGACAAACACTATTTGTTTTTAAAATTAACATGAGATTAAATATCAAAATGAAACCAGTGAAAAAGTATGTCATAAGTAAAATAACCCTCTTTGTAGGTAAATCATCCACTAACTAGTGTACTAGTGTACTAGTGGTAAGTTTTCAATAAACCGTTTTTATTAAATGTTTTAAGAAAATGACTTTAATATTTTGAATTCCTCTCAAAAACATTCATGTCTATAGATGTCAATAATTTATTGTCATCTATCATTTTGGACTGGGCAGTCCTTCACCTGAATTAAACCGATTTTTACGAACACTGTCTCTGACTAATGTTTCCACTTTTTGTGTAGTTTCGACCCGAACTGGTTGAAACACTATCATTATGTCATTTAATCAGGCCATCTAATAGAAATAAAATAAAAATCTATATAGGCAACACCAATGTGGCAACTAAGTGCTAGAGAAGATTACAGTGTGTATATCTTGGTCGTGTTCTGGGGATTTGTGATCGTTAGTGGGGCGGCGGGCTAAGGGGGGACGACTCGCGAGTGCACGTTGCACGTTGCACGAACACAGAAGCGTATCCAGGAGACCTTTTAATAATTTCATATTAGATGGTTACTGAATTGCTTCTGTTGACAAACTAATAATATAAATATTTCTCTATTTAAATATGTCTTACTTAATTCTATTTTTATGTACAACTGTCTACAAGTGTGTAATGAAACCTAATTTCTAATGCAAAGCTTAGTACGGTCACTTTGAATATTATTACAGAAGCGAAACTCAAATTTCAGTTTATTATTTATTTCAACCATCAAAAACATCGTAAATCCAAAAAAATAGTATGATTGAATAGGTATTCTAAATAGCTTTCAAACGAGGTGTCACTTGCTATAATTTAATATTGTAACGTTTATTTTAATTTATATTTACAATTAATTTATATGTACAG
>CAJUYH010001471.1:48902-82425 GCA_910591685.1 Galerucella tenella | reverse complement strand
CTGAAAGGTACACTTGTGAATTCTCCCAATAGTAAACCCAATTTTTTAAAATTATGCTTTTATTTATAGCTCTTCTATAAACCAAATCCCCCTGTTGGACTCTTTTAAATCGTTCCTTATGCTTTTTACAAAATAATAAATCAACGGAAACTTATATTATAGTTATATCTCACTCAGGATCAGGTCATAAACTCACCAAAAACATGAGTGCCAATCAAAATCTTCGTATCTTAAACCTCCATTTACTATGAATTGTATTGCACTTTCAAGCATCAGGGCTCACTCACGGCTCAACTACAGTTCGTTCGGTGAATCTTTTCCCATGTATGAAATTATTCACATACTACTTTTTGTAGTACGTCTCTTTCCTACTCACAGAATCTTAACCCCCGAAATGAAACCGTTTGTTCCATTACAACATAATATAACAAACAGAGATAGCCATATGATGAATGTCGGCGATAAGTTTAACGCGAATTTGTACGTTGACAGACCAAAGACTTTGTTTACATTTTTATTTCACATTTTTACTCATTTTTTTGCCCCTTGCATACAAATTTAATTGAAAAACAGTTGTTATAACGACTTACTTACACCCGAGTGTTCGAATTATTGTGGCAAGTAAAGATTATTTATTTACTTCGCAATGAAAACTAACCTTAAATTGACATTTTATCATGGTTATGGATAGAACTCCATCAAACTGAATTATATGAAACATATTTTGCTGGGACTACCGCCATATCAATGTGAATTCAACGCTATTGAATTAATTTGGACAAATTGCAAGTCATATTACAATAAATATACCTATTGGTAAAGATAAGTATTCAGATAGCTCTGTTATAAATATGTGGAAAGAGGCACTGCAACAATGTCATCAACAAATTTACAAAAAATGTGTTAGGCAGAAAAGTGGTATGCCCGAGAGCAAAATATAATTGATATTAGCATTCAACCAATTACCATAGACATAAATAGCTCTGATTCTATGAGGAAAATTAAATGAAATTTATTGTATATATACATATTTAAAATATTTATTATTTATTTTCACAACCCAAAAGATTTATTTTTCATTGTTGAACCGTATGGGTGGGACGGCCCAATAGTAATGGTTGCTAGCCATAACACTAAAAAGGCAATTCTGGTTTGCAAAGTTTCTACTGAGGAAATTGTTATTAATTCTAACTCTTATGCAAGTAAATTTGCGGAATAACCCTATAAAACTCTGGAATACTAACAGTTTCTTCAAACTAAAGGTTTAGGTAGCATATCGCTAAATGGCTGTGAAATATTTACAAATATCTAGCTTCAATAATAAATAACGCACACCGTCATTTTAGCCACATCCTAATTGAAACATCAATCTACGACCTACGTGTAATTTAATGTATTGATGTATTGCGTTTGTATATGAATGATGACGCATGGGAAAAGATTCACCGAACCAACTGTATCTTATCTTATTCACAGCTAGAATACCTCATTTACCACTCGACAAACTAAATCATGGCTCAGCAATAAACCAAGGCCCAGCTTATTGTAAAAGCTTTTTTTTCACTTAAATTTTTTGTAACAATATCTATACCTTTCGCTGATAAGGCTTACTAACATAGACACATGTGCTCTTCATTGTTCGTTCAATACTACAACATATATTTATTATTTTACTGTATTTCAACTTTGATTTATCTTACTAACTAGGACAATAACTTACATTGATCTATGGTGACCAAACTATCTCTCTATATTAACAAATCTGTCCTCATCCAACGCGTATAAAATTTTAATAATGATAACGAATTTCGACCTGAGCCATCGATGAGTCACTACAAGAAGTCAAAAACAAAATATAACACACTAGCTATATTCATACATGATTTCAAAAATAAAGTGTCACTTGCGCAATGCTGCCATTAAAAAATTGCAATAAGATTATTTTTATGAATTAAAAAAATATGCCGACTTTAATATTATTTGTCAATTTTTTTTGTATTTGGTCTGGCTAATAAGTCGTTATAGCTATGTTAAAAGAAAGACGCTTCAAATTTCCATGAATTTATGATACAGTATAATTTATTATCCACAAAAATCACTCTTGACTGGCTTGGTGTGCTACGATAGCTTCCTTAAAAAATGAAATAAACCCGTTTAATGGCAAGCAATTTAAAGAAATTAGTTCCGTGTACTATTTCTGCCATGAGCAGTGTATTTATACAGTTGTGTAAAATAAAACCTGTGACATACGACAAGCTGCTTTAGCTTGTTCTCGAGGTCTTTGCTCGTTGCACCTTTAAGTGGAAAATTAGCGCCAGATATTTAACGTAAGGTGACCTTCAAGTATCTTTTTTCACACCAGCAATGTTAATACAGTGCGTTACCTACTTGAGATTTATACTTAATTGAAAAAATCGCGTATTACCAATTTAATTAATAGGAAATAATTAATGTTACATACAATGTAGTAGGTATTTATAATTTTTTCAGCTAAACTATGTATAAGTATTATTTAAATTTGAATGAAGATTGTTAGGTGACATAATAGTAAATCTATACTGTTAAGTCCTTGTCAAAAAGACATATGTTTTGTTCTATGTCAGATAGTTTAATGCACATCAACATTTTGCAGTGCATAAATGCATTTTACTTTGATTTTAAAATAAGGAAAATTTATGAATATTTTATCAGAAGAGGCTATAGGTATATTTGCTGTGAGAATAATAATTCAAGAAGAGAGTGCTCACATTTACTGACGATATAGTTGTTATAATAACAAACGACGATACACTTAAATCTGTAGGTAATTTTACAAAAAGGTATTTACCCAATTTTATATAAAACAGACACTATTACTTATTACTTAAGAAGATGCGCGCGTCAATGCTGTAATTGGAAAATATATTCCATCATGGTTTTGGAATCAGCCAGTAGATGGACCTAATGCCGTTGATTCCAAAGAGAGATTGTAGTTTTGTTATAGGGCTATAATATTATTGTTTTCATTTCATTCGCTTTGTTCAGTGTTGCCAGAGATGTTAAAATTGTACCAGATCTCATACAAATTACTCTGGTTAAGTATGCATGTAAAAATTCATGTTATTCTGGTCCATGATATGAATTCTTTGACGTCTCCTATCACTCGGGATAATTTTCGAAATATTCAAGAGCTCGAACAAATTTACGGAAATAATTTGACCTCTAGTGGTATTACTAGTTAAAATCTGGCATATATATACATTAGATATGATACATTTTTTGGAGTACTCTGTTACATACTGTTATATTGCTCTGCCAACACTGATTTTGTTTTTATTCCTTGTTGTTACTTCGTACCTGGTGAAATTTTTGGAACTATTGTGGTTTTATTATCAATTTATTATTCAGGAATACAGTGACAATGTCAGAATCGGGAAAAAAGTGTGAATATATAAACTGTGGATGAACATGTCGTCAAAAGTTCAATTAAAATGTTACTATGCCTCATTGTTTTGTTCATAAAAATAAATAATTATGCACCAAGAGAGGGGTTATTTATAGACAAATAAACTGATTTGTTTGACCCCCCTTTGTTTAAAACTAACATCGCTTATTTATTATTAAGAAGTCATATTAACGTGAAAATATTGGGAAATTTTGATATAAAAAAATGATTTATTCGAGTGTAATTTCTTTGATGTAAAAAAAAATTTGTCCACCTTTATGCACAACTTCATACAATTGTTCTTCAGAAACTATAAAATTCTACGAAGCACAATATAATATTTTGTATTAAAATATAACAATGCTATTTGGGTAAAAATTGTTTTCTTTGCCCAGAAAATGACCTAACATCTTCAATAATATTCCATCACTTTAAAACAACAAATTAAATATTCATAGTAAATCATTTGAAAGTTCTGACAGAAATTTACATTTTTTAAATTAGCGTATAGATTATTAGCCTCCAATAAGATCTACTTTATACCGAAAAAAAAAGTATTTCAGTATAATTGTACATTTATTGTTACGAGAATAAAAACTTATTTGCTACAAATCACATATTTCTTTACCCGTAAGAAATCACATTAGCCTACAAATTATGTGGCAATTTAAACAAAGAATTCTCACCCCACCCTTCCCTATTATTCAGTAACAGTCACCACCTATATACGTTTGGCGTCAGTCTGCATGTGAAATTAGATCAGTTTTTGCAATTTTGCTAATTATTTTGTTTTTGTGAAGTATGTGGTTAAAGTGCTCTGGACAAAAATAAGTTTAATAATAGAATGAATGAATTGTTAAACTCATGGCGATTACAAGAATTGTGAGATATCTTTGAAGGTATGGAAATAAATGACAATTATATTCAAGTAGGTAGAAGTAACAAGCAAGCGAAATGTACCTCAAACATACACATTTCTCAATTAAACCTGTCAGATATACTCCAAGAACTCCAAAAAACTACCATGGGGGAAGCATTAATGAGCACACTTTAGGATAGACAAGGCTATCTTGTGGATATCACTGTTGGATATGTTTTAGATCATATAGGTATGTTTAATTTTAACAAAGTATGGTTTCCATTTTATAAATGTATGGTATCTATTTCAGAAATGTATGGTTTTCTTTTTAATAGATCAAAATATTCAGCAGCAAGTTTTTTATTCTCTTCCTGCATTCCTACTAAACAGTTTTATTCATAAATAGAGACCATTAATTTTTATTAGATTTAAACATGTTTGTCATAAAAATACTGTAATTTTAATCCGTGTCCATACTAATCACCGACCAATTCGATCGACTAGTCCACACATACAAAACGAAAGTCAACTTTGTTGTTCGACATAGTCTGGAAACGGCTTAGACAAATATTTGTGAAAAATATATTTTCCTAAGTAACCTAATTATTTAGAGAACCGTGTGAAAGTTACTCATACTGCTTAATACACCATGAGCTTTTAATATATTTCTAAATATTTAGAAACATTTCAAAAGCTCAGTGTATTGAATAGTGCATGTGGGTAATTTCCATAAACAAAAAACAATACCATAAATAATTCGGTTTATTGGGGAAATATATTTTTTCACTGTAAGGCAATATAATGTTTATGAAAATTATGGTTCGGTTATGATAAATATGTTGAATTTTAGTAAAAATTAATAGTTTTCCTGAAGAAGGAACATTTGTTTCCAACCAAAAAATATTATTTGCTGGGAAGATACATTTTTTACGAATAAAAAACATATCGTTAACCCAGACAATATACTTTTTTATAGTAAAGAAATATATTTCACCGATACAATACTTTTTTTATGATAAAGAAATGTCATTCTGCCATAAAGTAATTTTTTTATAATAATAGTATATTATTAAACGAGCAATTTATGATAGCCATAATTCACGATGGGTGACGTTTGCGTCACGAGCCGCAGGCGAGGGGCGCAAGTCACCCAAGTGAATTATGGCCATAAATTGCGAGTAGAATACTATACTTTGTCCACGACACTTAATTTATTTATTAATAAATAAAAGTCAGTAGCGATTTGGAATATTACTAACCTCAAAATGTTGTGGCAGCTACTTCAAATAATTTGACATATATAGAGATGGGCGATACTGTAGAAAGTATCAATACAACGTACCGTTATAAATATATTGTTTTGAAATACTTAATATTAGAAAATATCGTTATGAAAAGTACCAATACTAAAAATTACAATATTTTATAGATACGATATATGTCAGAAACAAATTTCCTGAACAAAATACACAGATTTAATAGTTTATTTTATATTGTACCCCCATCTCTAGTCGGGAATTATGAACCATAATACACTACAGTGTATTATGAACCATAATTCACGACAGTTGATATATAGGTACCATATACCTTTAGTTAGGAGGTAAAATATTGACTTATTATTAGGTGGTCGTGGACAAAACAATATAGTTAGTTTGCAAAAATAAGTATTTGTTATTAGAAAACTACTTTATTTAATTTAAATGCTTTCAAAGATTAATATAACTATTTTGTCATTATACCTAAATAAATGTTGTTTGAGACAAATATGATACATTTTTACAAGAATAAATGTAATTTTCGATAGGTAACTCATTTTATTGATGACAATGAATATGTTTTTATTCATCAACAATATTACTTTCCGAACTTGAAACAAATCGTTTCTTAACAAAAAATTAAATATTATGTAGGCCATATGGAAAATCATATTTATTTGACATAATAAGATTTTGATTGTCACAAAAAAATATTTTTCTCGGTGTGAATAATGTGATGTTTTATTAATAAAATCCTGGACATAATATTCAATTCCTGCATCTATATCACAATAGATTATTGAAAACATTTTCAGATGATATACTGCAAGCGCCAAATGTGATGGCGAGCGATCGCGCAGGTATAGACTCTCCCAACTAAATTACTATCGGATTACGGTAAGTCCCTTGCTGGTCAGAGTCGTACCTACACCACAAACATTATTCAGACAATGTTAAACGACAACAGAATTGGAGGACAACTAATGATACGCCTCTGTACAGAGTATTTATATGTATTGCAAGAGCTGTAGTGGGAGGTAACATTGAAAATGAGTTTGTGCGAATGGGGACGGGCTCGCCATCACGTTTGGCGCTTGCAATAGCAATATTTTGATTTTGAAAATGACTATTTTGACAATAATTATTATTAATGTTAATGGCTCCAAATGATTAACAGTGCTACAAATGTTTGATGTATTTAAATTTGCTAAATTGGGAAGTAGATTGACCGGATACTTCCCGTATTATGGATTTTATGCTACATTACTGAAAAAATTTGATTTTAATCTATACCCATCTCTATATTGCAAATCTCAGTTTCATAAGAAACACGTAGTAAAAGACGCGATATTTGTCAAATCCCAAATAATAATACTTTATATTCATAAATATAAGTTATTAATTTCAACTCAACTATTTTATCATTTGATAGTCGTTGTACAGTACTATTAATTTGAGATGTAAAAATTTAAGATTTAAAAGCTCTCTAACTTCACCTCATATTTTAAATCAAGTTAACGCATTGTGCATCATCTATTACAATATATATGAAGCAAAAACTAATCATGTGACGATATTTCCAAATCTAGACGTGCACATCTTGTATTATTTCTCTCTAAAAGAATACAATCAACCATCGCCACAATACTTATTTCAAACTATTTACTTACTTATCTTTGTCTAAATGGACTCGATTTTTTGTGTTTGCACCCTATACTTTTCTGATAATATTATAAAAATTTCAACTAGCTTCAAAATTATGAGATGGTAAAGAATAATAAATAATACATATGAAATATACAAAATAAAATCTAAAAATAAAACTTCTTGCAGCGCAATAACGTTGTCAGCATTAATGAAGATAATGTTTCATTATGTTATAATCCATTACATTTTTATCTGTAAATTGAAGCGATAACACCAGATTACATTTCACACATAATTAAAATAAATGGAAACTTGCCACACTTATCTTGGGTGACTGATATTCTATACAGTGACGGATTCGAGTATCTTGAATTAAAATTATTGGTAAATATGCTCTGTTATCACAATAAAGATTATAGTAGTATATGTCGTTGGAATATCGATGGCATAGTTTCATACAGCAACAAGTCCGAATTCTGCAGTTTTCGGATTATTACGGGAATAAGTTCTCATCAAGTGGTTTTTCTAATTTCATACGGTAAAAACTCGATATTTTGCATATTCCAATCGACATATTCTATTGATACCCCTAACAGTTTTATTATTTTAACCATTTGCTGATCATCAGACCATCAGACGTCTTCTAGCAAAGCTGTATACTTTTTCCTATATTTATGCCATAGAGGTAATACAGCAGCAAACCTCTCCGGTGAAAGGGGAAAGAGACAGACGATCAGAGGATTATCTGCCTTTGTCTGTCTATACAGCATATGCGCTATCAGAGAAATACAGCCTAAGCCTCCGACTTTCTATCTTTCTCTTAGATGCTGATGAGTTCCGAGCTGGCTTGTTGCCTCTATCTGTAGTATCTCTATGATTTATTCTCACCTCCTTCCAAAGCATTAAAACGACTTCTCCGAAATATCTGAATTAATTGATTTTTATATTGTGGTCCGTTCTGACTTTAGTAATTTATATTTTGTATTTCAATCGCTATCCTTGAAATGTCATTCTTCCGCCACAGGGAGAGAGGGAAACAGGAAGTAAACAGAGATCTTGGTACATGTCGCAGGATTATGAAAAATATAACTTTTCAAGGGATCCCAACAACATATCCAGACTCAGAAAGAATGCCATTCAATGGTAAATGCATGGCTATAAACCAGACTGGGATGGGAGTGTACGGACCAGAATCCAAATAAACTTCAAGAATCTTTCAAGCGGAATTTCGCAGGAAAGGTGGATCCAGTTCAACATTGAAGGCATATTATTTCAATAACCTGTCACAGTTTTATTATTTTTGACTTTTGTTGCTCATCAGACGTCTTCTAGCAAAGCTGTACATTTATTCTTACTTCCTCCCAAAGTATCAAAGCAACCGAGCAGCCGAAATATCTGAATTGATTGATTTGATCAGTACAAGGATTCAAATTCTCGGTCCATCAGACTTTTGGCCCTTTGTGCTCTCGATTGCGATGTTTATATGAAGAGACTAGTTATCCTTATCAGGTTCAACAGTCTATTCACAAGGTTCTTCTTGGAGAAATCCTTCCTTGGACGCGCTAGGTCCTAGTTATATATCCCTCCATAGAAGATAATCAGTGAGGCTGTTTCTTCCTCTTCCATGCAGTCTGACTATTGGTAGAAGATACGCTACTACAATAATTTTTTTGTTATAATTGTGATGCCTTCTATTTTGTATTTCAACCGTTATCCCTGAAATGCCACTGCTTTTTGAAGAAGTGAAATTTAATAACTAGACTATGCTACACATTCTTACATTTATAACGGAATATCGATATGTTCATTTTCAAGTTATTGCAGCTGTCAAAATTAAAAGTGAATGAAGCTTTTTCTACCAATCACTCCAGCCACTATAAATTTGTTACTCGAATATTTATTTGTTTTCGTAGTCCGTATCTGAACATTCGATACAACAGCCATTGAAAAATAAAATATTGCCATATATAATTTGTTTCTATTGTTGGCTTAATGCCAAGTAAAATCAGTGAAATAAAATACTACGTATTCAGTAAATTGATAACGAGTTATGATGAGTCATTTTGATAAAAATTACTTTATTGTACACTAATGTGAACGTTATATATTAACAATATTACTATTGTTAGATCGTAAAAATTAGTAATGTTAGTACGTAATGTTTCTGTTAAATATATGTATTTTCGTTTGGAAAGGGTAATGCTGGTTTTTTTTGCACGCCGTTGAAAACATCTTGGGAACGCTTGGATAACATCTTCAAATCGTCCCATATTTTAAGGTTGGCAAGGCAACAGTCATACTTTTTAAAGACTGATTTTTATGTCAACACATCCTCACATGTCAGTCTATTAGAAGGAATGAAGATTTTATATGGTAGGTACACTAAATTAAAGAAATAGAGATATCTGTAAAAACTGACTAAAATTTGGACAAATATCTAATATTTCATTAAAGGGGTCATCTTATAAAAATGTGAGGTAGAAATGGAAAGGGGGTCTCACCAAATACGATCAAAATGGGGGAAGGGTTCACATTGAAAAAACAGTACCTACTACCTATGTTCTATTCATCCCCTACCCTTGTCTGTATGTCTGTATATCGGAAAGATCTTCCTTTCTCCCGGATTCTGGTCCCCCAAAGGGTGTTTCAGTCCCCCTCTTTGCTAGTTCATCTGTTATTTCATTTCCTTCTATTCCAGTGTGTCCTAGAATCCACAGTAAGGTGACTATATTGCTCTCACCTAGTTCATTGAGTTTTTCCAGGCATTCCCTTACGGTTTTAGAACTGATTACGCCGCCTTACACTTTTCTCGAATTGTGCCTGTAGACACCCTGTAGATCATTGTGCTAATTTCAACAGTTAGTTGACTTAACAATTAAATAGAAATATATTTGGATTATTTAATAAACATAGACACGAGTAATATAGGTACGTGACTTCATTCAAAACTATAATAAATTACTTATAGATGGTCTTCCAATAATAATATAATATAATAAGACTTTGTGCTGAAACATCAACTCGATGTTTACAGTTGACTAGTATTTGTATCAATAGATATTAAATTAAATAGAGAAGTACAAAAGGACTTTTAATCCACCATATGGCGATCCTGACCAAAAGGACCTTAGCAAGATTGGTATATTGAAATGGGGCAATCGGACTCGACACATCAGCAAGTGAAAGAAACAGGAGTGGTGAATTCCAACTTTATTGTTCAAGAAAATGCTATCTCAATTTCTGGAGACGTAAGGATTTTAGTTTATATCCTAGTGATAGTTATTGTCTTGAAATTTTGTGTTTCGCTGTGGAAGACCCATCGAAGGATAATTAAAAGGAATATACGAAGAGACATAGCAAGATCCAGAACAAGTGTTGTGTAGACAGTGAAAAGTGTTGGGGATGGTTATTACCCTGTAAGTTACTGCTTCAATGTGGAAGATTCATCGGAGAGTAACCAAAAGGAACATAATGGAGAGTCATAGTGAGATTCAGAACAAGTGTTGTGTACAGTGGAAATATTTTGGGTAAGATTTTATTTTTGTAACCGACATATTATTATTTTATGCTAATTTTTTTTAATATTACATTTATTTATCCACTTAATCATTCACATTGGTTTATTGAGTTATGAAATTTTTGTATTTTGTTTGTCGTCCTTATCGTTTGGCAATTTGGTCTATTTAGTAGTGTCAGTGCAGTAAATGTCTTCCTCATGGGAACAACTAATCATTAAATTAAATATTTTGACGGAAGACATTAGAGGTCAAGCAAAAAGGGCAATTAAAAAGAAAGTTCCAAAAGGGGAAAGTTCTAGGATAGATATACGAAATAATCTTACTAAGTTATTTAATGCTTTTACGCATACGGTAGCACTAGAATGGAATAATTTAGACAATACGCAGAAATCAACTTGTAATGAAAAATTTCAAATAATAAGGGATAAAGTAGTTCAATCATTTCAGGTTTTGAAATATAAAGTGAGAGTACCTATCTCTTGTTTACAATTGATTGACATTAATATTTTGAAGGAAGATAGTGACGAATACGATACATCTGATAGTGACACGACAGACGAAACTAACGACATGCCTCTTACACCCGTAGAATTTTTTAATTTAGCCAGCAAAATCATCCCAACAGAGTATGATGGCTCACCGGAAAAGCTTCAGACAATATTAGACGCATTGGGTCTATTAAAGAGTAATGCTGCTGATCAAGGTGCCAATGCGGTAGCTTTCGTAAAGACCAGATTAACCGGGAAGGCTCGCACGTTGTTAACGAACGAAACCACGGTTGAACAAATAATTGAAACTCTAAGAAAAGGCATAAAAGGTGAACCTTCTACTTTAATAGTGGCCAAACTGAATAAGTTGAGGCAAAATTTCAAGGATACAGGCAACTTTGCGACAGAAGTTGAACAATTGGCTGAGAAACTTAAAATTTCATATTTAGGAGAAGGAATGCCACCTGAGTTGGCAGAAAAATACACTACAGAGGCAACTGTTAAGACTCTGGAAAATAATGCGGCAAACGAAAAAACAAAATTAATATTGGCAGCAGGCAGTTTTAGCACGGTGCAAGAAGCACTTACGAAATTCGTTACAGTCGATACACCTCAAACACAAGCTAGTGTTTTATTTTATAGAGGTAATAGACAGTATCAGCATCAATTTAATAGGGGGCGTTACAATTTTAACAGAAAAGTTAACAATTTCAGGCAACCTAATAATGACAGCAATCGGTCCAATAATCAATCAAATAATGGTCATCAAGGTAACTTTAGAAATAATAATCACTTCAGAGGTAATTATCATAACAGAGGGAATAATAATTTCAGACGAGGGAATAGTTATTCTAATAGGGAACCGTATAATGGAGATTTTGGACAAAGAAACATAAGAATGTGTAATACAATGGAGGAGTCGGGAAACTCTCCCGACCCCCAGCAAGAGTTGGGGGCTTAGAAAATAACTTAAAACATGTGTTTACTTTTGACTTATCTCTTTCGAATTTTGTAACTCTTTATACTGACATCATGGACTGTATGTGTACTTTTATTATAGATACAGGGGCAGATATTTCAATATTTAAGAAAAAAGGGAATTTTTTTCCTTCACAAATAATTAATACAAATCGTAATATAAAAATCAAAGGAGTCACAGAGGGTGCTGTACAATCTCTAGGCACAATTGACACAAGACTTTTTATAAATAACTATTCAGTACAACATATATTTCATGTGGTTCCTGATAATTTTCCTATTCCCGCTAACGCAATTTTAGGCAGAGATTTCATCTCAAACTTCAAATGTAATTTAGATTACTCTCAATGGTTGTTATCATTAAATGTGGGTAGTGAAAAATTGACAATTCCTATACATAATAGTCCGGATGATGATGTAGTAGTAATACCGCCAAGATGTGAAGTAATAAGATTAATTAGTAAATTCAAAAATTTAAGGCAGGATGTTGTAGTTGAACAACAGGAATTAACTACAGGGATATTTGTTGCTAGGAGTATAGTTTCAAGGGAAAATCCGTATGTAAGAATACTTAATTCAACAAATGAAAGTGTATTAGCTTCAATAAAAAGATTAAAGACAATAGAATTAGATAGATTTCATATATACAATATTAACGAAGAAAAGAATAATAGAAGTCAAGAATTGTTTCAGTCATTAGAACAAAATGTGCCCGATTATGTAAAAACAGATTTTTTCAAATTGTGTGCTGAATTTTCCGATGTATTTGCTCTAAAAAATGATATATTAACGTGTAATAATTTTTATTCTCAGAAAATAGCATTAAACGATAATTCACCAGTTTATATTAAAAATTATAGAACACCTCATGCCCATACGGCAGAAATTAACTCACAGGTGCAGAAAATGATCAAAAATGGTATAATAGAACCATCCACGTCTCCATACAACAGTCCAGTATTGCTAGTGCCTAAAAAGTCTCAAACAGGAGATAAGGCATGGAGACTATGTATAGATTTTAGGCAAATAAATAAGAAAATTACACCCGATAAATTTCCGTTACCAAGAATCGACTCTATATTAGATCAACTAGGTAGAGCCAAATGGTTTTCTGTGTTAGATTTAATTTCGGGGTTTCATCAAATTCCGTTGGAAGAAGATTCGAGAGATCTTACGTCATTTAGTACTGAATATGGGTCATACAGGTTTACCAGATTACCTTTTGGATTGAATATAAGTCCAAACAGTTTTCAAAGGATGATGACAATGGCATTTACTGGGTTAACGCCAGAAAAAGCTTTTCTATACATGGATGACTTAATAGTTATAGGATGCTCAGAAAATCATCACTTGAAAAACCTAAAACACGTATTCTCAACTTGTAGAAAATTCAATTTAAAATTGAACCCACAAAAATGTAAATTTTTCAGAAAAGAAGTCACTTATCTTGGTCATCTTTTATCGGATAAGGGAGTCTTGCCAGACAAATCTAAGTATGATGTTGTGCAACGATACCCGGTGCCGAAAACAGCTGATGAGGTTAAGCGATTCGTAGCGTTTTGTAATTACTATAGAAGGTTTATCCCGCAGTTTGCAGAAATTTGTTTACCTTTAAATTCATTGACGAGAAAGAACGTAAAGTTTAATTGGACAAATGATTGTCAAACTGCATTCGAAAAACTCAAAGATTCATTAGTTAACCCCCCAATTTTGCAGTATCCAGATTTTACTAAACAATTTGTTTTAACAACTGACGCTTCTAATACGGCTTGTTCTGCCATACTTAGTCAAAATTTTAATGGGATAGATTTACCTATAGCATTTGCATCACGGGGCTTTTCAAAAAGTGAATTTAATAAACCAATTATTTTGAAAGAGCTTACAGCCATACATTGGGGTATTAAACATTTCAGATGTTACCTGTATGGAGCGCCTAAATTCTTAGTTAAAACTGACCATAAACCGTTACAGCATTTATTTTCAATGAAATATCCAACTTCAAAATTAACTAGGATTAGATTAGATTTAGAGGAATACGACTTTGAGATTGAATACATAAAGGGTGCAGACAATGTGGCTGATTCGCTCTCAAGGATATCTATAACTGACCTTAAACAAATCCATCAGAGTAATGAACAAATATTAGCGATTACGAGATCAATGACTAAGCAAAACAACAAAAAAGATAACCTAACACAAGTCAGGGGTAAACATGTAGAAAGTAATGAGAGTAACATTAAAATTCATAAAGCTAGTAATTCCCTAGACATATTAAGATTGCCTATCTTACGTTTTGAGTTAAAGCCGACATCACTGAGGATGGTCGTACGGCATAAAAAGAAAATGCTCATTAATGCACGTATTGATATTGTAAATGACAACTTTGATCTGGGTCAAACGTTGTCTCAGTTAGATGAACTGGCAGTAATCAATAACGTGAATAAAGTGAAATTATTTATTAATGATAAGATATTTTTACGGTGCACCGAAAGTATATTAAAAAGTGTAGGCAATATAGCATTGAAACATTTGCATATAGTAATTTGTGAAGAACCAAAAAAGGTAACAAGCAAGGATGAAATAAACTGAAAAAATATCACAATGATCCACTCTTAGGAGGGCATTGTGGACAGAAACGGTTACTTAAGAAACTTAAAAACTTGTATAGATGGAAAAAGATGTCAAAAACAGTGGCTGATTTTGTAAAATCATGCCACAAATGTCAAATTAACAAATCCAGAATAACTCATGTAGAGCCATTAGTTATAACTCCTACTCCGCAAGAAGCATTTGACTTAGTGTGTATAGATACAATTGGTCCTTTCTTGAAATCTAATTCTAATAATGTTTACGCAGTGACTATTCAATGTGAACTAACGAAGTTCGTGGTCATGATACCTATTCCTAATAAAGAAGCGAAGACAGTAGCCAACGCAATTTTTGAACAATTCATTTTAATATACGGGCCGATGAAAGAAATTAGAACTGACATGGGGCTGGAATATAAGAACGAATTACTAACAAACATTTCCAAATTATTGAATATAAAACATAATATTTCAACAGCATATCACAGCGAAACTATAGGTGGATGTGAAAGAAATCATAGGGTTTACAATGAATATGTCAGAAGTTACATAAACGAAACACACACAGACTGGGACGTATGGTGTAAATATTATGCTTTTTGTTACAATACAACACCAAGTTCGTATCACAATTATACACCTTTTGAACTTATATATGGGAGACGATGTAATCTTCCAGAGGAATTAGTTAATGGTAACATTGAACCAATTTATAACATTGACGCTTATGAGCAAGAGATAAGGTATAGGTTAAAGACAGCGCATATACGTGCTAAATTATTCCTAGAAAAAAGTAAAGAAATTAGAAAAAAGTCATGGGATTTAAATATTAATCAAAATCACCTCAATAAAGGGGATGAAGTGACCTTAAAAAATGAGAATGCTCGTAAATTAGATGCTAGGTATGGTGGACCGTACATCGTACTTGATACAATAGGCCCTAATTGCACTATACAAGCGAGGAATGGCAAACAAAGTACCGTTCACAAAAATAGGTTACAAAAGTACTATCCTAAAAAAATTAAAAAAAAAAAAAAAGCTGTACATATATGTATAACTAATTGACTTTATATTATCTATTAGTGCTTATGTATAATTCTCATTTATGTAATAGGTTATTGGGTACCCAAATATCAACATATGTTATGTATTTGTATTTATATTGTTTATATTCCTCTCTGTAGTAATAATAACTATTTTTATCTATTTATAGAATCTGCAGAATCTATAGAATTTTAAATGCAAAGATCATCTAAAAGTAATAAGTAGTTTAATTGCCTAATTATTTGTTTACCATTTTTTCGAGTCAAGTTCAAGATAGTATCTTATTACGCAATATGATACATTTTGTCAGCAAATAATCACTTACCTACATTAATAGTGTTTGAATTGAGATATCAGCGTTAGTTAGTTAGGAGACGAAATTCCAGGTTTGATCACCCTGTAATTTTGTCTTTCAAAGGGTGGGCATGTAGACACCCTGTAGATCATTGTGCTAATCTCAACAGTTAGTTGACTTAACAATTAAATAGAAATATATTTGGATTATTTAATAAACATAGACACGAGTAATATAGGTACGTGACTTCATTCAAAACTATAATAAATTACTTATAGATGGTCTTCCAATAATAATATAATATAATAAGACTTTGTGCTGAAACATCAACTCGATGTTTACAGTTGACTAGTATTTGTATCAATAGATATTAAATTAAATAGAAAAGTACAAAAGGACTTTTAATCCACCATAGTGCCAATGGAAAAGAGATTTGAATGTATCATTTCAATTTCTTCAATGCAATTTCTTTAATGAATAAGACCTAAGTAATGATATGCTGGTCGCTAACCACGAAAAATCAAAAGCAGCTTATGAATGTTCACTGAATTGTAGAATTTTACACGGTAGAGTTGATCGAGACAAGTATGGTATCATGTTTGTACCCTTTACTATAATATTCAATCATTAAGTATCATTTTTAAAAATTTGTTTATGATGGAGGTTATCATTGTTATTCTGCTTGATTGCTTGACAAATACGATTTTCATCCTTTATATTTATTGGCTTGACTTGTAATCTGTAGAAATGATTTGCTTTGAACTTCAAATGCTGTTATTACAATTATCTTGGTTTGCCAAGTTGAATAACGTCGTTCAAAAAACTCTCACTATCGATTTTATCAGAACCGCACTACATTAGGTATATCTATTCACCTAAACAACACGAAAGAAGTAATATCAAAATTGAATTATCTACATAATTGTGTGTGTGTATATCTGTATACTGGAAAGACTGCCACCGAATCTACATTCTTCTTGCTTCACTATTTTGAGCTTTTTAAGGATTCCCGTCAGGGCTCCTGTTAAAAGTTTAGTGCAGTTTTACTCTGACCTACACATGCATATGGCTGAAGTTTCCCAGTAAATATTTCATTGTCTTAGTCCTACTAGATCTTTCCAATGGTCAGATCTACGCATCTTTGCAGCGTTGCCTATTTCTTCCAATATTGCATAGCACTCTTATAGCGCGAATTTCCGCTTGAAAGAAACTTGAGGCTTTTCCCAAGCTTTCGGAGTCTTTGGTTCCCAGCCCGTATAGTCATATCCCACTACTCAGAGTACTTATTAAGTAAGTAAGTGAGTACTTAAAACATTGTTTTGTTAATCTTTATGCAAATGATACAGTTTTGTCAGTATCAGGAACCAACTTTGAGATAATTTCAGAAACAATAAATGAAGAATAAAATATTTTGAAAAACTGGCTTTGCTTCAAAAAGTTAAAACTAAACCCTAGTAAAACAAAGTGTATGGCTGTAAAAAGTTTAGTGACTCAAATATTGTAATACAAATTAATTCTGAAACTATTGAGCAGGTTACTGAAATAAAATATTTAGGGGTACAGTTGGATCCGCAATTAAATCTATGTTATCATGTCGATTACATGTGCAAAAAATTGGGAAAAAAGATAGGGTATTTTGGCAGGATATCAAATAAATTATCACGGTGAGCTCGACAAATAGTGTATAATTCTATTATCTATCCCCAATTCACCTATTGTATGTCTTTATTAATTTATTGCAATAAAGATAATATAAATCGTATACAAATTTTGCAGAACAAAGTGATGCGAATTATATTGAGATGCAATAGGTACACCAAAATAAACGATATGTTACAAAGCTTGAAATTTGTAAATATTCATCAACTGGTTCAAGAAGCAAATTTAATTTTAGTTTTTAAAATAACTAAAAATTTAACGCCAAGGTATTTGCTTGAATTTTTAACGAAAAGGGAGGACATGTTGTCTTACAATTTAAGATAAGGAAACGATTATTATATTGATAGGTATGATACACAAATACAACAACGATCACTATTTGTCGAAGGGGTGAGGCAATATAATGATCTTCCTCTCACTATAAAAACTGCTCCCAATGTACGAATCTTTAAAAATAGATTAAGAAATATGTATTTACAAACATATTTTTTATATCAGGTATTTTCTAAATTATACACTTATAAAAACTGTGTACTGTAATGAATATTGTAAACTAGCTTTGGGCTAAATAAAGTATTTATTCATTTATTTATAATAGGCAGGCAAACAATCAGGATATTGGTTAGGCTCCTGGCAGGGCACTATGAACATAACAAACATGAACAACAACAGGTCGTAGACAAGAAGATAAGGATTTCAACGATAGAGGTGAAAACACTACCTTCTGAATATAGGGGGTCTAGACTATGTAGGGCTGGTCTAGACAAAGAGTTCTAGCGTAGCATGTGGGCCCACACAATGAATCTGCAAAGATTGTAGTGGCAAGGCTTCTAGAAGCACATAAGCTCTACATTAATCTTATTCTTACGGTTCATTTTTCTTATTTAAAGTATGGAGCTCCCCAAGTATCTCCTGAACCATTCAATACTTTTGAATGAAATTGCTTATACCCTTTTAAAAAGATTCAAGGAATCCACAAATGCTATCAAATTCAATGAACCATTTCCGGTTAAACCGGAAATGCATATCAACTTTGTTATTTTCAATAGAACACCCCGTATATTTTTACATTTTTGAATTCCTTGTGAAATTCTACATACAGTGAAACTTTCCATTTATATATTTATTGAATTATTGAGACTTTAATCAATCCATATTCTCGTATAATTGAAATTTCGATACGTTTTCCTTCACTTTGATACACCATAACAGAAAAAACAATAGTAACAAATAACACAGAAAAATATTATTACACACCTTGTACTACACTAATAGGTAGATTACTCAATAATTAACTTATTTGATTAAAGGTTCCACATTTCATACATGGCTAACTAAGTCAAAAACGATCAATTATTGATGAATGTATTAATTATTCAATAAAAAATATGAATGGAAAAATTTACTGTAGGTATGCAGAATTTCACAAGGAATTAAAAAATTTCTATTTAAAATAAAAAGGTGATATGCATTTCCGGTTTAACCGAAAATGTTACATTGAATTTGATAGCATTTTTGAATTTCTTGGATCTTCTTAGGAGGGGAACAGCAATTTCATTTGAAAATATTAAACCGTTGAGGAGATACTTGGGGGCTCCATACTTTATACTAACTCTGTATATAAAAATTTGCATAGCCCCGCCACACAAAAGTGACCGTTGATTGAAACTCCGTCTCTGTTTTCATATCGTTTTCATAAATTGAACAAGATATGTCTTTTATATTTTTCCATTCCTTCTGATCTGTTTTTCGTGATACAACTCCGATAATAAAAAAGAGATCCAAAGAAAGAGAGATACAAGAACGCACATCAGGCTTTTCAATTTTTATTTACATAACAAGCGTGTAATCATTTCAAATCGTAGTACACTGAAAATATTTTTTATGGTTAAGTCCAAGGGCGAAATACATGTGATTGTAAGGGGTCGTTCACTCCTAGTGGGTTAAAATTGCTTTTAAAAAGCTGCTGACAATGGGACAATTCAGAAGCCAATTAGTGTAGGTAATTTTTTTCATGATATTGGCTAACTACTTGTTACTGACGCCGGATTAATTAAATGAAACTGGTTAGAAGTCATTTCCATGTATCTAACTCACCTTAAGTTATTATGATGTTTGTTATATACGTATTATAAAAATTCAGTCATTTCGGGATAGTAGATCCACTATTATACAGGGTGATTCATAAGTAATGGGCCAAATTGTAAATCCACGTTCAGAAGGCCAAAATAATAATATTTTCATTAACAATAAAGTCTGCTCCTTACTGAGGTACAGGATGTTAAAGCGAAAAAATAAAATAGATTTTTGTTAATAGATCAGCTACTTTTCTACATAATGACTTGAAAATTGGGTATGAACTTGTTTTTGAAAGGGTAAACAAGAATGTGTGAGATGACTTGAGTTAACTCGTGGATGTCGCCACATGCGCCATATGAATTAGATGAAATCAGCTAAAAAATTTTTACCGCTCATTATTTTACAACTTACGTATTTAATTTGGATAGCCCCATCATTTCTGTAGAAAAAAGCTATACTTCTTTGATCTTCAAAATATTAACGATTTTCGAGATATTTGAATTTTACTAATTCACTACACTACATTTCACGGTGGTCGACGTAGCATTAATCTGTGAAGACACAAGCATGCCATGGAATGTTGACATTTACCTAACCGTGATTGATAATTGGTAATAATATTAAAATGAAACCATACAAAAATTACGTAATAAAACACATTTATTGTACGCCAGTAATATGCTTGTGTCTTAACAGATTAATGCTACGTCGACCACCATGAAATGTAGTGTAGTGAATTAGTAAAATTCAAATATCTCGAAAATCGTTAATATTTTGAAGATCATAGAGGTATAGCTTTTTTCTACAGAAATTATGGGGCTATCCAAATTAAATAAGTAAGTTGTAAAATAATGAGCGATAAAAAATTTGTAGCTGATTTCATCTAATTCATATGGCGCATGTGGCGACATCTACGAGTTAACTCAAATCCTCTCACACACTCTTGTTCACCCTTACTGCTTTCTGAACGTAGATTTACAATTTGGCCCATTACTTATGAATCACCCTGTACATTAGTTACTTGCACGACGCAACTTGGTTATCCAGAAATAATGTACCTAATCAAAACATAGAAATTAACAATAATCATAGATGTAGGTAATTTAATTAAGTGAGGAAATTTTTTAAACTAAAACAGTAGAAGATTTGGAAATAGATATTGAATGGAATAGTTAAATAATTTAGAGAACTTGCACTTATTAAAGGTAAGAGATGTTGCTTTTAAAAATAGGATATTAATCAGCACACCAGACACAAAGATTTGACGTATAGTATAGATTAAGAAGGAAAATAGAAATGAAACTTTTTAAGGAAAGATATTTCAGAATACAGTAACAAAATGAAATGGGATAACAACAACATCTCCAGACTCGGCCATTTAATGGTATACGGATGGCTCTAAACCAGACTGGGATAGAAGTGTACGGGCCAGGATCCAATAAACTTCACGGAAAATATGGATCCAGTTCATTATTGATGAATGATATAGACGGCAAATTATGAACATATTGGATAGTCAAAATTTAAGTTCTGAGTTTTGGTGCAATCAATTCTCAAATGGTATGGGAATTAGAGCAGGACTTTAAACATTAATACACAGGAAGAAGTTTATGTACAATTAATCAAAATGACACTTTTTCTAAGAGAATGTTAAAATAAAACAACCTGGCTATGGTACCGACAGTGATAAATGCTTAGGTATATAATATTAATGCTCAATGGTTGAACTTTTTTGTATTAAATGCAAAAATGAAATAATTTATTCTAGCTATTAGGTTGATTTTGTATGAAAGGCATAGAAGTACTCTTTTTCAAAAGAAGTGACAAATAATTAATTAGATCAGCACAATACATCCTTCTGATTTGTAATTAAAATTAGTATCATCTGCGAATTGAAGAGTTTTGTTGTATTGTATCCCGGCAACGAAGATACATTCTAAGCCGAATGAAATATTCTGATTTATTCGACTTTCTGTCTTATCTTCTTATGAAGTACAATCCAATGCCTGAAGCCTTGGTTAGAAAGATGTTTATATACAATTTCAATGAGCAGATAAATCTTAATAAATCTGACTTTCCATCTGTCTTTTTATTACTACTTAGCCCACAATAAACCTCAAGAAATTGCAAGAAGTTACAAAACATTTTTTACTTCCTTCGTTATAATTATTCTTTTCATATTCCTACTACAATACTAATATCATTGCTTTATAATCTTAAGCACATATTTCTACACGTAATTGGACAAAGTGAGGCTGTTTTTATATTTTTTTGGTTCTATAAAGTCCTATTGTTAAATGTAGCTTTCCGGTATTCTAGTTCTGCTTGGAATCACTTTTTTTTGTTCAACTGACAAGTATGATTTAACTTCTAGTTACCCATTTCTCAGATTATAGCCTAGCATTGTTCTGGAGACCACTAAGAGTTAAAAAATTATATTTAATTTATATTAAATTTCAAAAGCTTGTATATTCTATAGTTAATTTTTTTACCTAGTTCTACCTAGTAAAAAAACATTTTTTTTTAAATTGGGTCATATCAACATTTATTTGACTTTAGATATAAAAAATACATCAATTTGAATTGAGATATTAATAATATTTATGAAAAACTCAGTCATGCAAAACTGCGGGCGAAGTATTGTCATACGTTGAACCTACTGCTTTGACCTGTAATTCCGTAGAATAACAACGAACAGATCGGGATTGTAGGGTAATGCTCCCAAAGGACCTCGGACAGGGGGTCGCGGGCTGCCCCAGCCTGCTAGCTCTCACTGAATTAATCTAACTGAGAGGTGAACGAAGATTCGTTACACTCTACACTTTACGGTGATGCCAATCTCAAAATAATTTTAGGAGATTCTCTGAATTTGGTCTGAATGAAAAATGTGATGGGGAGTACAAAACATTGTTGATTTGCATTGTTGTGCTATGAGTAAAAAGTCTAGGATATTTTCTGGACAAAATATTTTAGTTTGCTGATTAGTTAACAATCACTGGAACCATATTGCCTATAAATGTTTAAACGCGTAAATAGAGCTGTCATTCTTTTGATCAACATTTTCACTAATAACTATTACGAAATCGCCAGTGCCTATACTAGCAGGTGTGCACCGTACGCGGGCAATCAAAACAAAGGACGGCCGCAGGCCGCATCTAATTTCATCGATCAAGCCAAATTTTTATGTAAATAAAATTACTTAGGTCCAATAATAATGCTGAATTTTAAATAGTCACTTATAATTGCACAAGTGGTTTGTATTTTATCGGGTAAATTTGGGTTGTTCAATGGGAAACTGTTTCCTAGCAATTTGACGAGAATAACTATCAACTATTGGTGGAGTGTTTTTAGGTTGACAGTTATTCGAGTCAAATTGCTAAAGGAAACAGTTTAGAATTTGAACAACACAAATTTACCCAATATCAATACAAACATCGAGTGTAATTAGGCAGGACAATTTAATGAATGAGAAATTTGGAAACATCAATGCAAACTTTATTTATGAAACATTAAAAATAAACACATTTTTATTTTAATGTACAATTATTAAAAACCCAGTTATTGAAATTCATACTAGGAACAGTGATATTGATGAACAAATGAATAAGTGAAAAAACCACTAGTGTATTTGTCGCTGTAAAAGTTAAAGCTAACTTTTGCCGCTGTCAAAGTGACAATTGCACTGTGGCATATGCGATTTTTTATACATGAATTAAATTGTCATTGAAAAATCTAAATACTCAATTTCCAGCCAACTGAAATATTGGAAATTATAGACAAAATGATCTCATTTCCTGTTTTCAAATTTTGATCTGGCATTAAGAATTTAACCTTGCCTGCCTATGTTGTTTCAGGCGGAAGAAGTTTCAGTAAATTGAAGATTATTAAAAATATGACACAAGAAATGCCGTCACCTCTATTGAATCCGAATTCTCTCAAAATATTGATTTCACCGAAATTATTAACAAATTTGCTTCCCAGAAAAGTTAGTTTATAGTTTATCTTTAGTTATAGGTAGTCTTTGTGGAAGGGAGAAGAACTCATTTATTTACTATTTGTTTCACCAGATTTATGTTTAAGTTGTTATTATAGTCTGGACGGTCCCAAGAAAAATCGCATGTAAACAAAAACCACGCGTGATCTATTCTAAGTCTGCTGCGTATTGGACGACTCATATTGAAATGTAAGCAGTAGGGGAACTAGATACCCGTTCAACCTCATCCACTTACTTAGGTTATTCAATATTTACGTGTTTTATATTTCTAATTGTAGAATTGGTCTTTTGGTTTTCAAATTTTTACGTTTTGTTCTTAGACGGATAGATGAGTTTTTGTCATCGTCAAGCATTAGTAAAAATATAAGACATTCTCATTCGGCGTGAGGAATCGGATGTGGATGTTCAATATTGTATCCGCATTTTCCGTGGTCTGTTAGATCACAATGTTCACAGCTTCAAAAAAAAACATAAAAAAAGTCTAAATTTGCATCATGCCTGTGTCATAATTATATACCGTGGTCTATTCACTGTAGAAAATTGTGATTTCTGCTCTGTTAATATTTTTTCAACATAGAAGATAAAGATTTTTTTTGAATCGCTTAAACTCGAATGAAATAAGTTAATAGTATCATCGAAATGATCAACGACTATAATATCAATTTTGTCAACATCAGTCTGAAATGAAGTATCCCTGACCAAACATAACTTTTTTTAATGACACTTTATCACCAAAAGCAGTTAATCAAACGTTTTATACGCGGTTGTTAACGGCTGGAAGTAATTAGCGTGCTATTTTATACACACGAAAAGATTTGTTTATAATAAGACAATAAAATTAAATTTAATACTTATTAAGGTGATGATGCGCGACCAATCAAACTAATCACTAGTATCCCATTCCTGATTGTTTTCAACACACTGTTTAACAGACATATTTGGCCGTAAAATGAAAATACAATGTGTCCTTATTGCAGCAGCTATATTGAAAAAAATTAAATGCCTCAATTGAAAGGAAGTTATCCCATATTAGTGTCTTAGATGCTTAAAACATTATTATGGTTGAACATAGGGTTAGCTTAGGTTTGTGGTGAGTGAGCTTATTGTGCTCGTCACTGCGACTATCGTGGGTCGCACTTATTTATATTTCATCAAATAAAGTATGTGCTTTACCGTGTCATAATTTTACAGACAGAGATGGATCTTTCAACAGCTCTCTATACTCTCTATATGATTATTCAAACGACAATGGTCTGCTGTAGTTTAATTTCATAACATTCTTCAAAGGTTCTAATGAACGAATCCTGGTAATTGCTTTCAGAAGTCTAAAACTGTCTTTGAAGTCCAGATAATTCATATTTGTTTGGCAAAACTTGATGAAATGCCAATGACAGGTTCAGGTCCGATAAAACTATTGACTCTCTTAAACTGCAATAAATGTAATTGTCTAGCTGACTACCTATTTATTGGAGATTCTATCGACCAGATGATTAGCTGTTTAGAGTTTTTCAGAAATTTACCTAATACCTTTGTATGTAACCGCTTTCGATTGTTTTTCATAATGTATTTCCTTTTATATACATTTTGTTGTGATTTTTCAAAATTACCATATTCCGGTAGGTATATCATTATAGCTCCACGTTAAGACGTGACAACAGTGTATCTTCATGAGTTGCATATCACGTAATAGTGATCCCTCGCCTCTTTTTTCCGTATGCAGTCTTTGTGTGCCTGTTAATTGCACATCTGCAACGCACTCTCTAAATGTAGGTCAAGCTTCTTCAAAAGCCTATTCTTATTATAATTGATTACTTCACATTACAAAATAAACTATTATTACTAACGTAGATTGTCTATTCGTTGTTAATATTAATACATATATTTATGTCCAGTTACTACCACAGTGAATCAAATAATTTAATTCAAATACGATAGGGGTTTTAAGAATAATAAGTAATTAAGAATTGAAACAGTCAGTACTTGGTTTTTACAGGGCCAGTATCTAATCCCTTCACGATTTCATAAGGTAGGTACGTTGAACCTTACAGTACCAAGGATTGGACAGTTTAAAATGATATTTCCTTTTTTTTTAAACAATCTTTGACTCCTTTCAACATCATTAAAAAAATTATATTTGAGAAATAGGTAGTAGGTATAAGATCTTTTTTTCCACTACTAGCTGTGAAGTTGATAATTTATTGCTTCTTCTAGCCAACTGAGAAGCTGAATTTCTCTATTAGTGGTTAATAATTTTTTCTATCATTAACCTAGGTCCATAATGGACAAATTCAAATATTTTGAGAATTCCGGGATAGTAGTTCAACAAAAGCTAGTGCAACATAATGTTGTATACCCAGGAGGTTGTCTTCAACAAATTTAATGCATGAAATCACCTATAAGGATAACATTTTTGAATAAAAAATGTCATTCATTTAAAATTCGCGCTCAACCAAAAATGACTGATAACAGAACGAGTATAGTGTATTTTTTCTCTTATTTTTTGGAAATCAAACCACAATAATGTTTTTTATTTCGACGTTTCGGTAGCGTTCCAGCTACCTTTGTCAAGATTAACTGGAACGCTACCGAAACGTCGAAATAAAAAGATAGAACGTGTCGCGGGACACACGGTAGGAACTTTAGTTCCTTTTAAGCAAAAATTATGTAATACATCTGACGTTATAGATAAACAATTTGCATATTCCTGGGTGGTCGAGTAGTAAGCAAACCAGACTCTCACGCGGTAGACCCGGGTTTGCTTCCCCATGAAGAAGGTTTTTTTTAATCGTTAATTTTATTTTTAAATAATTATTCTGCTTGATATTAATAACGACAACAGGTAGACGTTTGAAATATTTAGCAGAATATTCATTATTATAGATAATGGTACGGTACCCTTCATGAGGAAGTCCGACTGGCAACATCTACTTATAACAGCATCGTATATTTAAAAAGGGAAACCGTAGCATTATACAAATTGGACATTCAAGAACTGCAAGAAAGAACCACAAAAAAATTAGTGGAAACATAAAATTAAATTGTTAAATTTTCAATTTATATTACAGTTCATAGAAATTTTTATTTTATAGATTTTTTCTTAAGTGGGTCGTAGAAAAAATATGCTGTTCGACTCGTGTGGATTGTCCATATCGCACTTGGACGATTGAGCACTCCGCCTACGGCGTCGTTCTCAAACTTCGTCCTCGTGCGATATGGCCATCATATCCACACTAGTTGCACAAACTACTATTTTTATCAAAATATGCCCTTTTACATTTAAAAACAACCTGCCAAATGTCAAATCAATTTCTCCATCCATTTTAAAGTTATCGAATTAAAACATTCCAGTTTTCAAAATTTCAACACCCTGAAAAGTAAATGTGCTAGACCCCTTAATCCTCATATCATTTTGTCCAATTTCGAGAGGAATCTACATGTAAACGTTGTAATTACCCTCAACGTTCGAGATGCTTATGCCATTTTTTGCGCGATCGTATTGGAATAAATTCCGAATAAAATAATTTAAATTTCTTCGAAATGAACGAAATGTCAAAAGTGACATTCTTCTCGATCGGTTTAAAATATATTTTGCATTTTGGTGAAATTGTTTTTATGCTATTTATTACTTTTCGACGTCTGAACGGTGAGTAAATCACTTACCGACGTGTTAAACTTAGAAACCAGTAAACACAACCTACCGTCCTTACAACCGATGCTGTAAATAAACAAAAAAGATCAATCGCGCAAAAAAAATTATGGAAATAATAGTAAAAATGTATCCGAAAAAATTCAAGTAGATCAGCAGCACTGCGAATACCAGCTTTGCATAGAATTTTAATGTAGCATCGGTGGTTCAGTGGTAGAATGCTCGCCTTCCACGCGGGCGGCCCGGGTTCGATTCCCGGCCGAAGCATATGAATCGCTGCTTCGTAAACGAGAGAGAGACTCAGGAGAGAGCAAACGCACGCAAGCAAGGCACATAACGAAGCAACGTAACATAACGTAACGTAACGTAACGGTCAGATCTTTTGCACCGCGACCCCCGGTCGCTCAAACATAACCTGACGTAAAGAACTAAAGTTCCAAAAAATAAAAAACATTATTGTGGTTTGATTCCCAAAAAATAAGAGGAAAAATAATAAATAATGCCACAAGGAACTTATAAACTGGAATATTGTGAAATAATGCTTTTCAAATGTAATTCAAATTAATATACTTAGTGGATTGAAATTAACCTGCATACTATTTGTAATAAATTTCAAGGTCATCACATTAACATTAGTTACACTTTACTTACTTTCATCATATATCGAAAACTGACAGTGTACTTGTCAGTCAGACGACGGAGTAAACGCTTCTCGTGGTGCGTTTATGAAATATTTTTAATTTTTCTCTTAAATTGGCCTAGTAGTGGAAAAAGTTGTATATACACCATGGTGGTGAAGACATTTATAAGCCTCGCATCTTATTCCGCTCGTGGCAAAACCCCTCGCGAAATAATGTAATGGTGCTCGGTCAATAATAATAGTCTTCACCACCTTTGTGTATAATATACTATAAGATTGTTTGTTCATGGCTACTGGAAACGGAAAGGTAAAGCAGTTAAACGTACCATACGCTAAAGTTCTAACAATCTCTGATTTCGATTCTATATTGAATAAACTGGTAAAATTCCTTACCAACAGTCTAATTTCGTCTAGTTAGTCCATGGTGTCAGAATTTAAAAATTGAACTAAATTGTACAAAATAAAACTAACCTTACTCAGAAACCCAAACATTTGTTTAAGAGTAAAGCTAGGTAGGTATTTGAGGCAAGCTGAAAACTTGTTCTATACCTCTCTTATTATACCCCAAATTAGAATTTCACACCTGTCTGGCGAGTAGTGAGGTCGTATCTGTATCTGGAGAGTAGAGAGGGTTCAGGCCCACAGCACTTAGGCCACATATGTGCCAACTCAATGAATTCATTTTTAAGCAATTTTTCGTCCGTATCTCACAACGAAAAAATTTGACTACTAGACAAACTAATTAATCTTGACAACGGTAGCTGGAACGCTACCGAAACATCGTAATAAAAAAATAAAAAGCATAATATTGTGGTTTGATTCTCAAAAAAATAAGAGAAAAAAGAATAAGTAATGCCACAAGGAACATACAAAAGATATTCAAACATTCCATGTTATAAATATTTTTCAAGACGGGCTTATGCATACATAAAATAATTGTGCGGCTCGTCTGTTTTAGCTACCGAACCAAAACTTTGGACTGCAATTCTGCATTTGTAATAATTCGGACAGCAGTTTACATTTTAACTCGTTTTGTGAATTTTTAAGAACTATTATCCATTTCAATATTATAAAAAACATTCATATTTATAATATAATGCAATAACTTTTTAATCACTATGCGTAGTAAACACGTTTCAAGTTATTTAAGTATTGTTCATACCAAGAGTGTGTATATGTATTGAAGGTCTAGAATATACAATAAACTTTTATGACGATAATAAGAAAGTATAAAGCCGTTTTCAGTACATAATTCTATTAAAATATCGTTACTTTTAACGTGCTCAAACTAAGCGACCGCGATCCCATAGCAAACTATATATTTGATAGGATATTTTTTAAAAACAAGCAACATTGTAAGGCCCCCACTTATTTTCATCAATTTTGAGAATACAAAAAAAAATTCTCAAATAATAAAAGTTGTATTATTTTATCTGTACCAACCCGAAATGTAACAACAGAATGAATTTTGTATAAACGGAGTGCCCAATAAAATGCATCTTCAATATCTTAAATGGGTCACCCTGTATTTTCTAATAGTTTTGAGTAGCCCTGCATTTCCTGATTACAAATATATAATATTGTGTAGCATTAATTTTGTTCCATAATGACGGATGGTACTACAAAACCTATGTAACTGACATTATTTTGATTCAAAAACAAATATTAATTCCAGCACGGCAAAAGTTCGCGCGGAAACTGAAATTTCAAATAGTCATAATAACACAATAGCTGACGCATTAGAAAATTTAAAACGAAGATATTACTTGTGCAGTGATAACAATGTTATTGTTATTTTAAATAAAGTATTATTAATTTTGTTGAATTTCTAAATATATAGGTTGTTTTTGAACTATATGTGAATTTATTTCTTATCTTAAAGTAGTACCATACGCCATTAAGCAGGGTCCACACTATGCCGGAGTAGGCCGGGCGGCCTAGGCCGCGTTGATGTAGACGCCCCGGGCGGCTTTGCCGGGCTAGAAAATGCCGGCCCGGGCCGTGCCGATCTCAACCCGCATAAAGTAGGTACAGATCAAAGGAAGCCGAGCCGAGCCGAACAAAAATATAGAGTGGGGACGTGCCGAGCGGTCCCGAGCGGCTTCAGTTACAATTAAACCTCCAACCGAATTAGACGAATTATTTTATTTATTTCATTTTGAAAACACTAAGGACACTTTAAAAAAACTTCTAAGAAGTACTTTTCAACGAAGTCACCAGTCTTGGTGTTGAAACTAAATAATGTAGGTAGAAATAACCCGGTCGGCTTCGTTTTCGGTGTGGACGTCGTGCCGGCCCGACCCTGCTTTATACACAAAATTATTGCTACACAATGTTATATATTTGTAATCAGGAAGTGCGAGGCTTCTAAAAATGAACAGGGTGTCGCATTTGAAATATTGAAGAACTCCCTGTACCTATCCAAAATTAAGTCTGTAGTTACATTTGTGGTCGGTAAAATAATACAACTTTTATTGGAAACTTTTTTTGTATTCTCGTAATTAATGAAAATATGTGGAGGTTAAAATATAATGAGAAACCCTGTAAGTCATTTCTATATGTTCTACTTTATATTACTGCTTCTACATTTACATTATTATAATATTTTTATATTAATATATTTGTTTTTCGAAGAAAAGATACGATACAATACTAAGCTTTTATTATCGGATTAACGATTACCTGCTGTTGGTTTTGGTTTTGAATCATCAAGTAAAAACGAAATATGCTGGAACGCAGTATACTTTAATATTTCCTACTGAGTTTATTGTTATATTGTATAGTTGATTCAGAGATATTTCGTTCCAGAGTGACTGTTAATAAAATGAGCTCCTAACAATAGACAATGCTTAAATGTTACACTAGATGAATTGGGATAACATTGTGCAGGTCTGCATCAGACTAAAGGCTTCCAATATTACATGATCGCTGGTCCAGTTCTGACAAATTAAAATTTTTCGTCAAATGAGCGTATGATACTAATACTTAATTAATATCCCGTAACTACACTGTTTCCATCCACTTCAATTTCAATACCTGTTCGGTTGGTAATATAAAGACCAATCGAGAAAAGTATCATCGGATTATCTGGGACAATCAGAAAGTTCATCTCCATGATCATGGTTGATGTAAATATTGAAGCAGTGCAGCGACAAATGAGTTTCATCATGCAATTTCCAATTAGAGACAATAATTAAGTAAAATATGATAACTGACAAGAGGTTAGCAGTCTTTTGTGGTGGTTTCTCATTATTAATTAATTTATCTTTTGTACTCTCCACAATCCACTTTTGATGTTTCTTTTAGTTTCATGCTGTTTTTATGCCATGTTTTTCTTTCAACTTTTTGTGGAAGTTTTATGTTGAAATCTATGGTCAGTCTTAAAAATGTTGTATGTTATAAAACAATGTACATTGTATGCTAACTAATTAAGTGACTCATAAACTGTGAATAAATGTTTATTGCCTTTGAAGCGCTAATCTACTCAATGATGAACGTTGATAATTACACGAATCTGCATTACTATGTTTTGGTATTAACATCCTAATTGTTTATAATCCGTAATCCCAAACCGAATTTCGTACCTATTAATCACTGCAATCGGATATTATGATCACATGATATAGACTCCCAGTAATCCTCTCATGGCAAATAATTCTGATTCTATCAATTTTTATAAAACTTAAAAGCTGACAATTAAATATACCTTGGCAAATAAATACATTAACTGAAAGTTTTTGCTATGTGGATAAAGATAAAAAAGGACTCAAATTTGTCTCCAAAGTTGAATCCTTTCAAAAAAGTCTCAATTAATCTACAACGTCACCCATTCTATATCCCATTTCACGAATATACGCCCATTTCGGATTAAGTACGATGACATCGACTGTACTGTGTTATATTAGGTTTTCATTTATTTCCCTCTTATAAACAATAATCAATAATTTTGTGGCTCGTATTCAATGATACTAAAAGATAATTTCAATCGTATCAAACGCACTTGGAGTCAGAATCACTGTCACTGCTTTCCTCATTTGGATGGTGAATTATAATTATTGGATTAATTATTTTCAATTCGGTTTTCACAAGCCCACGAATCCTCTATTGGATTTTCGGATTTGCTAACAGTTTTTATCCAAATTTCAGGAGTAGCTTCGATACTGTATCCATTACCACCAATGTGGTTATCGTAATACGTTTTGCATATTCCCCAAATATATTCAATAGGATTAAATTGACAATTGACAGTTTTTCTCGTTCAATGCTTAATTACGGCATGAAGCAATACCGTGAAAATGTTATGTTTTCGTTAGTTCACCATTATTTTAATTTATCAAAGGACCAGGCAATTATAATTTATTTTGTCTTATTCTTGGAGTGTTCTTCCCATACTACAGATAGAGGCAACAAGCCAGCTGGGAACCCATCAGCATCTAAGAAAGAGATAGAAAGTCAGAGGCTTAGGCTCTCTTTCTCTTAAAGCGCAACAAAGCGCACAGACAAAGGATGAGAAACCTCTGATCGTCCGTCTTTTTCCCTCTCACCGGAGTTCAGACGGACATTCCCACTTAAACAGTGAGTTTATTGAATAAAAAAAATATTAACTTGCAAGTCATAACTTATAAGAAAAAGCTAAAACTTCTAAGTAGAAGCTAATACTTATTTTTATTTGAATAAAAACTAGACCTCTCTCGAAAGTGAATACTGGAAAAATCTTTTGAATTTTGAGTGATTACTTATAAGTACTTACTTATTTACAAGTGTTTACTTTTTTCGTTGCGTAAACAAACATTCTCTCTCAATTACAACTCTTTCCTTGGAATGAGTGATATTGAATAATTCTTCAATTCGGTTTTGAGGATTTTTAAAAGGTGTTAATAGCCAAGGAGCAATTCCATATCCACTATATCCGAGAAGGCAGAAATTACCCCGAAATCTTGCCACATTGCCACATTGTGACACGGAACTTTGTTTCCAAATTATGGAATCGTAAACACTTCCAGGCCATTGAGCGTCTACACTTGTAATCAGTTCAATAACATCACAAGTTACTTGCACATTTATGCTAGCAAATCCTTTTCTGTTAATAAAATCATCGCCAAAATCTGGTGGTTTTTTATTTTGAACATGAGTGCAATATACAGCACCAATGACTGTAGGAATTTGGAATCTATTCGACCATTTAATTCTTGCTTCTTCCGTGGCATCTAGATTAAATGGAAATTTTATCCATTGGTGGGCCTTTTCTAATATACAAATAATATACAAACTTCACTTATGGTTTTGCATACTGTAGTATGATGAACGCCAAAATCTTCACCAATACCTGTTTGAAATCCGGTATCACTAACATATCGTAGGAATATCTCCATCTTTTGCCTCTGGATTCATTTTTCTCTGGTAAA
>CAJUYH010001471.1:0-48802 GCA_910591685.1 Galerucella tenella | reverse complement strand
TTTTTGTATTCACAAATGGGAATTATTATACATGAATGGGATTGTCCGAAATATAATCTACACTTTCACTTTCAAAACGAAACTTAGATTTGCTTGGGCTGATGCTTCTTCTCTTCCTATAGTTCTTCCTGTTACTAAAATTTATGAAGTCCACCATGTTTAACAATATACTAGCAACTACCGTAGGAAAAAAGGATGCTTTATAGGTACCTTAAAAATCGTCAAGTTATAACTTACTAATTTAAGACAGATCTTATTTTTATTCAAATAAAAAGAAGCCAGTACTGGAAAAATCCTTATATTTTAAGTAACTACTTCAAACCAGAAGAGTTTGCTTATGGCCATAAGTAATCCGTTTTACATGAAGTAGTCACTGACCTTTTATTCAATTTATACTAAGAAAATACTTAAATAAGAGGAAGTAGGGGCCAATACATTTTTTTTTTCAATAGACCCAATGGCCTATGGCTTGTTGCCTCTATATGTATCACCTCTATGGTTCTCTCCGTAGAACTCCAATTGCTGCAGTTGTTTTGTTATATCACGTGAAGTGCCGGATCGTTGAAAGAGTTTCAACTTATTTCTGAGCCAGGATATATCTTATTTTTTCAATGTAATTATACCCTGGTACCTACAGAAAATAAAAGTTACCCTTCGATTTGCAGCTTAAAGCTTACAGTATCTCTTGGTATCTGACATCGTATAGTTTTGTTTTTCAGATGTTTTAAGCAATTTGGACTATCTGTGATCGATTTTTTGCGGTTGATTACACATGAGTTTATAGGTTTAGCCACATAAACTCCAAATCCTGTTCTTCTATCAGTTTTACATCCGTCAGTGTCCGGACTGCTTGTTTCTAAGCTATTCCGATTTGGCTCGATGTTTTATGGCTGATTGTCATTAATTATGGCCAGCATATTGTCATTTCTCATTTCAAGTAGCGAGTATGTGATAAACTGATAACACCTATTATTCTGGAATGATTACGGGTGATGGTTCCTTCGTGTCAGTTTCCATTGCTCTCCAGCTTCTGCGCCGAAGTGCAAAAAAAAAGCGAAAGATTGCTTTCGTTGCCGCAGTCGAGCTGCTACTCATCGAACCCGTTATGCACAGCCAGGCAAACATCTGAAGTTTTGATAGCCCCAGTTCACCTTTCTGTTGATTTGTCACTTAGACCTTTTCATTTGAAAATTTTAAGAAAAAATGTTATCCATTGGATTTGAGTCAAAAGATAACATGCCTGTGTAAAGCACCCTATATTTCAATAAACATTGGTCCTTAACAATACTCGACAATAAATTATATTCATAAACATATACGCCCCACGGCAGCAGTGATAGAATATTTTCATTTATATTTACATGTTGTAAGACATCTTGTGATAGAACATTTATTTCAGCGAAAATAACTTTAGGGTATTTATTTAAAAAAAAAACATACTCCGGTTCATTATTAACAAGTCATGCATAATTAAGTGACTGCCTAAGGCGGTTTTCAATAGATAAAGAAAACATTATTTATATCAATAAATTTCAAATGAGAATTGTAATTCGCTACCTACAGCAAAAAATTACCATGCTACATGGTGGAACGTAATATATAAATGGAAGGGGAAACTGTTATACATAAGACTTGAAAGTCAGTTGGCAACATATAGAATCAAACTAGGAGTATATTTTCAAAATAAATGAAGCTAAATAAAATTTCCATCATCTTACACTGGTAAGTAAAAACTGATATTCGCTTAAACGACAAATACTATTGATTCCAGAATCTAATAATTTAAATATTTAAGCCATTCGCTTAAGAATTTAAAACGACAAATAGTTTCTCCATGTGCTGCTTACAATATAAAACTGTTTTGCTATAAATACAATCTAATACTATTATAAAATTTTGACATTGAGAAAAAATATATTTTGAATATTCCATATTACAGAGTATTTCAATGAAATCTATCAACCCCACATAATTCTGAAGGCGTCACTTTATGGATAAATTAAAAAATCATATCAAGGGGGGTCGTCTTTATGCTCCTTTTTGAGAACATTATGACTTTAACGCTTTCCCGCCTATGGTTACCCTTCTCAATTTTTTAAATGGAACACCCTATACATTATTGCATTGTTGGATTCTCTTCTACAAGAAGATTCCAAAAATGCATAATACATAAGTGATAAGTCAATCAGTTTGGATTTACGGATAATTCCAATTTACTAATTTTAATTCGTAAAAATTAGCAAAACAATATTAAATTATTTTATAAGGTGCTGAAATTAGGAGCGGGTAAACATACAACACGGCTCCACCCACCACGTCATATTTAGTAGTTGAGGTGCGCATGCGTCCAAGCAGCCTTTAACCTTCTACCCGATGTGACTGAATGTGAGCTGATAAGCGCAGTTGGTAGGGTATTGAGCTTACAAAGAGGTCGTAGGTTCGAAGCCCGGTTAGATGCTGGGTTTTTTCGTTTTTTTTTTCTTATTTTCTGATATTTCTAAACATAGTTACACTTTGATCAACCGGGTTTGGGCCTGGGTTTTCTTGTTTTTATTTTAGTTTTATATTTCTGATATTTACATATTTATTTCAATATTGTTATGTTACTACTAAATTTGGCAAAGTCTTGAGTCATGCGCAGTTGAAGGAGCCGTGTTGTATGTTTACCCGCTCCTCTGAAATTGACTTCCATTGGTTTCCATACGATGGATACAATCGAGCCACAAATGAGTCGAACATTATGTTACATTTCTGGGGTTATTTTTCGACATTCTTGAATAATTCGCTGACATAAATCATCTATAATAGATGCTGGCTGAGTGGCATACATTTTGGTTTTCAGGATATCCTTATAAAAAATTGAATGATTTACAAAAACTGCAACACCTAAAAATTGAACTAGAATTTCAGAGAAGAATGTCAATACCAAAATAACATCGTTTCCATAATAAAACTCTCACAAATCAAAATTCATTAAAATCCTTGAGTCGTTTGATATTTAAAATTTACCCTGTATATTTAAATCCTGAATTAAAATGTAATGTAGCCGACTATGTATAACATTAAAATTATTCCTACATGAAACCGATCGACTAAATACCGAAATGACTAATTCTCCAATAAAATGTAGTAAACACAGTGTTTTTTGTTACCTTAAAAAAACTGCTTTCCTAATTTATAACAAAGAAGGAAGAATGTTCTACATAGTATATTAGTCTTTCGACGAGTGAATATTGAATATTTTTATTGTTATTCAGGTAAAATTTTGATTATTTTATTTAAAAATGTAGATTTTAATGTTTGATATTTATTGGGTATATGTTGTATGACTTTTATATTTTTGAAAACTTTTAATATGCTAGATAATTTCGCGAGTCGTCTAGTTCCTCGCACATTAACAGGTAGGTACAAAATTTGTGTTCAGTTCCTCGCAGCATACGAAGGGTAAGGGATTAGGTATCAGGTAGCAAGGTCCACAATGACAGTGCGAGGGATTTTGATTAGGTAATATTTACATATTGCTAGTAAATGTTTCAATATGAAATTATATTTTTGTCAAATAATAACAATAAAATACAAAATAAAAAAGAAACAAACAGAACAAATACATATGAAATAAACAAACAGAAACACACCGCAGCAGAAGAAATACCGCTAGTAAATATTAAATATGAACAAATATAAGTAAAATAAAAAACAGAAACACAACATTAAATCAATGATTTTCGTCAATTAAAAATACTATATACAATAAAAACACCTAAACAAAAATAAAAACCCATATAAATAAAAATTAAATAAAAAAACTTAATTAATTTGGTACACTTTGAATTGCCATAATTTTTAAAAATGTAATTTTATCTATTTTTTTATTTTTGTACTCCTCAATTTTAGATTTGATATAATTTTCTTTTTTTACAATTTCTTTGCGATATTTTTTAACAAACCTATTTGCAGTGTTTATTTTTACATAAATTTCTAACTGAAGATCTAAAAGTATTTTTGTAAATTGTATAATATTTGGGTGTGACGCATAAAAAAAACTTTTAAATTTTGCATGAAATGACTCGCACGCATTAGTGGTCCTCTGCAAGAAGTTAACTTCTGAGGCCCAAATTCTCGGAGGAAAATGTGAAGTTTCGTCAACATAATTATCTACAATGTAGTCACAAAATTCTAGCACTTTATTATTAGTAGGCGCCATTTCAAATAATTAATATTATACAATTTACAAAAATACTTTTAGATCTTCAGTTAGAAATTTATGTAAAAATAAACACTGCAAATAGGTTTCGTGAAAAATTGGTAAAAAAATTTTGAACAATAATTAAATGTACCGTCCATGTAAATGTTTTCAACACGACACAAGAAATTTAAATTGGTAAAACACGAGAAAATTATTATTTCATTTTCACTGTCCGATGATAATAAAAAATTTTCGTCTTTATTAGTTTGTAGCTGCATTTTGTCCAGTGTCGCAAAAACTTCTTGTGTGGTTTTTGGTAATGGCGGCAGTACTTGTCTTCGAGCCATGTAGATATTCCGGCGAATTAAATTTAAATCATCCGTTGTTAATGATTCAGTATCAGTGCTGGTTTTTAATTCTTGATGAATTATTTTCGCCGGTTTTTCAAAAAGATCTGCCTGCGCTTTTCTCTTCACAGAGTTGCTCAATTTCTGTCGAGTAATAGTTTCATCAGCAGAATGATTGTGGCACAAATTACTTTTACTGACAGTTAAATTTACATCTGTCACAGTGTAAATAACTGCCCGACACGATTTTTGACTGCAACGCCAGCATACTTCACCACTTAAGGACACTCTTGCCTTATGAAATTTATAATTATTAACAATTAATAAAACACTCCCTTTCGAACTGTACATAGAGGACACTTCCATTTTTGCTGCGTCTTTACTTATTGCAAACGAAATTGAAACTGAAGACAAATTATTATAAACAGGTGCATTATTGTGCTACCCTACAAACAATAGTGTGAGGAACTGCAGACCTGTCTTAATCCTACCCTCCGTTCGAAAAGGGATTAACGCAGGTAGATGCGAGGAACTGCATCACGTCCATAATTTCAACTAGAAATTTGTTTTATGTAGACACAAGTGTATAAATTCAAATGGGATTTCTTGAATATTGAAAATGAATGTGGTTGATGGAAAGAATAGTTTTTATCAACTAAAATCGAAAAATTGAGAATTCCACAAAGGAGTATAAGATTATATTACTAGACAGGTTTCATAAATTACATTTAAATCGTCAGGAGTGAATTTTTTTTCTAGTTTGGTAATATATGTGTTACATTTAATAATTATGAAAATATTTTACGTAGTGAGTATGGACATTGAAGAAATTTCAAAAAAAGTTCTTTTTTTTTATTCTGTTATTTAACGTCGGTCTATTTCTACGACTGAGGCTAATCACCGACGCCGGGAGCACTCAACCCCTAACCGGAAATTTTGGCGAACCCACTAGTGTTCCAACCAGTGGTAGCGTTCTTTAACGAGCCCAACATCCATGGACTCGGGACCTCGGTTTTACGTCTCCTCCGAAAGACGGCATATCTACATTATACCTCGTGCTCATTGGTATAATGCCTGCGAGCTATGATATGCTATTCCGCTGCAGGCTGTACGGGCCCTATACGATGGTTTTCCCTGGCATGGTCGTCACCCATCCAAGTACTAACCACGTCCGACCTTGCTTGACTGTAATTATCCCATCAAACGCGTTCCACTACAGTGCTGGGTCGTCGCCCAAAAAAAAGTTCTTAAAAAGGAGGAGACTTCCAATAAAATAGTCCTGACGGTATTATTCACGATTTTAATTCAATGCATGTCTCATTCCTACATTTTGCGCGCGCCTCGTCAATAGCAAACAGGTCAAAAATTAGTTATTTGTGTATTTAGAGCATAATGTAACAGTTTGCCGTTTTTGAGAGCGACAATTTTACTTTACGTTCGAGAAACTCACATAATTTTTCTACAGTCGCGCGTAAATAACTAATCACTACCTATAATTAATCAAATGAAATCGAAAGTCGACAAATGCGGAGCTTTGTTGGTGGGATTAGCGGGAGAAAAATATTCCTTTTTTCTGATTTAGATCGTGAAGTAACAATCCTCGGCGTTTGTCGACAATTTGATTTGAATATACCTAGTTATGTCATTTTACGCGCGACTGTAGAAAAAATAATTTTCAAGATATTAATTGTTAATTTAAGAATTTGAAAAAATTATGATGTATGCTAAACATTTCGAAGAGTTCATTGGCGTTGGGAGAATTTATTGAAGTTGATTTTTCAACAAGCTATGCAATTGTTGATTAACAAAGTTCTCTCGAATATTCATCTTTGCACAAAAAATGTCGTCAAAATATCTCGCTTGGTGGAATCATATTTTATTGAAATTTTTGTTCATACTTTTCGAGATATTTTAAGTATTTTTTTCTATTGTTTATAATCAGTAATAACGTTTTCTTTTTTTACAGATTTTACCGGTCTCGATTCAGCTCAAGCAAAGCGATATGCCTAAAGGTAGGAGAATGTTGTGACGAATAACAAAAATAAAAATAATTGTGAATATAATGATAGTAATATTTTGGAGAATTTTCACTTTCAAACATGCAATAGCAAATAATTTTTTTTTATAGTTTATAAATTCATTTTTTATTTTTGTTATTTAAAGTGTGCCTGAAATTTTTTGCCATTCACAATTTTTTCGTATATGTTGTTTCATTTTCAATAATTTTATACTGTAAACACCCCAGCAAGAGGATATTTTCATGCGGATTTTGTTTGTGTGAAGCTTTTTCAGCGCTGCAACCAAATCATTTAGGTTATAATTCAATTAGAAAGTTACCAAAACAACCAAATAGGAGAGGCACTTTAAGGAAAACTGTTGTATATCTCTCTTGATAATTTTTTTATAATCCATACAGATGCTAACAAATTTTTGTAATGTTATATTTTGGTAACTTCACTTCAGGTTTGACTTTTGTAACTAATGTAACATTCCTGTATATTCTTGGTAAGCGCTAATAATCATAGGAATTGATGCGCATTATAAATATATAAAAAAAAATTAAAAATTGGTCAAGAATAAAATCTATAGCTAAATTCACATCCAGAAATATTTAAAGATAATTTTTTGAGGCATTTATCTATTCAGACATGTTTTTAATCATTTTATTGTGAAATTAATTTTTAAGATTTTAAGACACAGAATTCTCTAGGTAAAACCGATTGCTCTAGACAAGTCAGGAAGGATAATTTAGAAGGAGGAAAACAGAGGATTTCTGGTGCAACGTTCTGGGTGTCAATAGGTCAACCATTTAACACAATTTGATATTTTTCAATTCAAACTAGAAAGTTATTTCAAAAATAAGTTTTAAAAACTCAATATAATATAAAAAGAAAATTCGCTTCAGAAATTAACCTATAAATTTTTTTTCAGACACCTCAAATTTTTTCCCCATTTCAAAACATCTATTCAGTCTAGCATATTATTAAATAAAAAAATAATTTAAAAAAATGATTGAAAAATAATCTTTTTTTTCACAATTTGAATCTATATCAGAAATATTCTTAGATACTCAATTTTTTCCCAAATTTAAATCATTTATTCAATTTAGCATATTTACTAAAAATTTCGCTAGAAAAATATTATTTTAAAAAAATACATTCCCAGAACGCACCAGGTACAACGAGATTTTCCAGACAACTCAAAAGAAGTGACCAAAATTTATTATTTCGGGTGTTTTTTACATTTTACTGTTTATCATAAATTTAATTCTTCATTAGCTGAGAAATTTTTTTGTGTTTACACAAATTTTTTTTGTAACGTAATAACTTCAAACTTATTACTATATTTTCAAAAACTCACCAGTACAAACTAGTTTTTATATTTTCAATCTCCCTTAACTTCTTTGAGGATTTTATTATTTCACTAAAGACACTTTTTGTGCCGAGATTACCTATTTGGATTTCTCGTTAACTTAAGGTACTTTAATTAACAAGTTTCTTTCGAAATTATATCTAGGTACTCAAAAATTACATTATTTAAAAATATTTATTTCTTTTAAAGTAATTTTTAATAGTGCTCACTATATAAGCTTCATCTGGATACTGGACCGGATTGAAGTTAAGCAATTTCATTTTCAACACAAGTTCGTCACTCTAGCAATTCCAAACTAAATATTTTTGATTCACACACTTCCCGATTGAAATTTTGTAGAGACTTGTTAATTTTTGTATTACTTAAAAGAGTGTGGGTAATATGGTAGGATTTCACGAACTACAAGTTCAATGAAGTCGGGTTACGCTCATCTTCCCTATACAGTACCTACTCTAAAATGTACCTAGTCTATTTTGAATGACAGGCAACCGATTTATATAGATAGGTGAGTTACTCTATGAACACAGGTACTGGCTCGAAGTTGCTCTAACGTAGTGGACTTAGAGTCAGTATCATAGGGAAACTATGTGATGTATGCATTTGACTAAGAGATAAATGTGGTGACAATCGCCGGTCGGTAAATGGAAATGGTCGATTTCGGTTTTTAGTGATGATTGATGGCAAAAATGGTTGACACAGTTCAAATGGTATTGGGATGAAGATTGCTCCGTGGACGGTTCCAAATGTAAGTGTTTTAAATACTTTCTTGTTTCTTGAGTCGCCACTGTTTACTTTTAGTATTTTATGCATAACTAATACTATAATGATCTAAAGTTACTCTTTGTCAGCAGTGATAAACCTTTCAACATTTAATTTGCTGCTAAATATACCTATAGTATGGTCCAAATAAAAGGAATAAATTCATCATTCCGTAACCCGGCGAAAGACGAGCAGCCAGTTATTTTTGTAATCTCAATTCTAACGTAAGTTGTCCTAAAACGGCAACTTCCATAGCCTCGTTGCTAACTACTTGCAGTGGCTGGTGTTTTGTATTGGCAATTGATCCTGTTCCAAAAAATGTTTGCATTAATTCAGAATTCAGTTACGTACTGTGTGGCAGCTCTTCCGGGATAAGCAGCAGTAAACTGTGAGTGATAATTTTCTAAATCATATTTCGATTTACATCATTGCACTAGTATTCAATCATTATTTTTTAATTGATTTTGTGCGTGTAAAAGGTAATCGAACAAACACATTACATTTAATTTATAACTTTTGCGTTAAATTAAAAATGCCAATGTCTTTCCATTGAGCCTTTGATTAACATTTATAGTAAAATATGTTTGAAGCGTATACGGAAATAACATAACAATTCTTCAGAATAATTGCGTTTATATTATCTAATAAATTTTCAATTACAAGCCCCGGTATACAGGACCGGCGCGAAAATACTAAACACTCCAATACAAGAAATTTACCAAAAGATGTATTAATTGATATACTTCTGGCATGAAAAGAGACAATGCTCAAACAAGTAGTATAAAATAATAGAAAAAGTGAAAGTCATCACTCTTCCTATACAGGGTGATTCATTAGTGCGATAAAGTTCAATATCTTGTAAATAGTTAAAGATATTTGAATCAAATTTTAACTGATTGTAGCCAGCCTAAAGGCTCATATTTAAAAACTAGTCGCAATTGTACAGCGTGTTCCAGAACGCCGTGCCAGATCAAAGTTATATTTTTTTAAATGGGACACCCTGTATTTTACTTCAAATTTGAATTCTGCTTGGCTCCGCTATTACAATGATATGATATTGTAATGGGTTATACAGCATATTTAAAAGGTTCTGACCACTTGTTCCTGTAAATCGTAATGACTTCAACGCCATGTATACTTTAAACTGCACAATTTAAAATTAATCTTTCATAGCCATACGTCTGTGATATTCGTCTAGTACTAAAAGTCAATAGAACTGATTCGATATCTAAGAAACCGTATACAGGGCGAGCCCAAACTCAAATACATTGGTTTTACAAGTTTTTTAAATGGATCACCCTGTATTTTATATCGGTAAATGAAAGTTACTTTACTATACTTCAAAATTTATCAAGTATTCCCCATACCCAAACTGAATAGTTTTTGTGATATTTCTAATTTGTTATTAAAAATTTTATTTTTAATAAAAAAATAAATAAAAAGCAGATAATAAAATTAATTCACAACAATTAATATGTTAGGAAAGTTTTTAACTCAGAAAAAGGTTTTAAAAGGTCTATAACAGTACCACCACACATGCAGAAGGATGAGGTTTCTTAGAGCTCTTCTAAATAGTTACAATCTCAAGAGAACAAGGAATAAGCTACAGCTCTGTGCAAAGAATTTTGCCAACAAATCATATGCATCCTTATCATATTCAATCACAGCAGGAGTTAAGAGGTAATGATTTTGAGAGGAGGGTACAATTTTGTGAATGGGGACTTCCAAAAACACAAGTGCAAAGACATTTTTTCGACTCCGTGTTATTTGGTGGCGAGGCTACGTTCCATAAAAATAGAAGTGTGAACAGACACAATTTTCATTACTATTCAACATCGAATCCTCATCCTATTATCGTCACCCACAGTCAGATAAGGTGGTCTATAAATGTATGGGGGGGTAAAATCGGTAACTATGTGATAGGACCTTATTGCTTCGAAGAAACGGTAAATGGAGAAATTTATTTAGATTTCCTGGAAAATCATTTACCAGTTCTGCTTGAAGACATTCCCCTCCGTAGATGAACAAATGTTCAGGGACAATAATTGAATGATATGTTTCCTGAAAGGTGGATTGGACGAGCAGGACCAGTTCTTTGGGCACTAGGATCACCAGAGTTGAATAAAGCAGATTTTTTCCTTTGGGGTTTTATCAAAGAACAGGTGTACCAATTACTTGTTACTACACCAGTCGATATGAAAACTAGAATAAGGCAGGCGTTTCAAAATGTTAATGTGCAAATGCTTAGAAATGTAAGTCGATCTTTTCAAGACCGTCTCCAAGCCTGTATAAATGTAGAGGGTGGTCACTTTGAGCATCTTTTATAACTTTGTTGTTGATTTTTCCATAAATTTTAGTATAGTTGTTAATAAATAAGTATGAGTAAATTTATTATTGTTGGCTTTCTTTAACCATAAAATGGAAATATCACAAAAACTATTAAGTTTGGGTATAGTGAATACTCAATAAATTTTGAAGTATAGTAAAGTAAGTTTCAATTACCGATATAAAATACAGGGTGATCCTTTTAAAAAATATATGAAACCAATGTATTCGAGTTTTGGCTCGCCCTTTATACGGTTTCTTAGATATCGAATCAGTTCGATTGAATTGTAGTACTAGACGACTATCACCGACGTATGGCTATAAAAGATTAATTTTAAATTGTGCAGTTTTAAGTATACAGGGCGTTGAAGTCATTACGATTTACAGGAACAAGTGGTCAGAACTTTTTAAATACGCTGTATAACCCATTACAATAGTATATGATTGTAATAGCAAAGTCAAGCAAAATTTAAATTTGAAGTAAAATACAGGGTGTTCAATTGCGACTAATTTCAAAATATGAGCCTCTAGGCTGGCTACAATCAGTCAAAATTTCATCCAAATATCTTCAACTATGTACAAGATATTGGACTTTATCGCACTAATGAATCACCCTGTATAACATATTTTTTTCTCAAATTGTAAATTAAAAGTTTCGTGATTTTTCCATATATTTGTCATACAGTGTGGAACAGCCAAATTGAATAAATTCCATAATATAATGTAAAAATAAAAATCGTGTCCAAGCGTTTTTCCCAATACGCCCTTTTTTATTCGTTATCGAATTTATTCCATTTGGTTGTATATGGCACATATTGAAAATATCGAGAATACCAATGGTTTTATAAAAAAAAATTTTTGTCTAAGGTCCATTGCCTCTTCTGGGCAACGGCTAAGAATTCAACTTTTGTTACAACGACCCTGTTCGTACATTTGTAAATTCTATTCAAACGTAGGCATCGTTTATTATATTAAATTGTAATCAATTTTATTCTCGTAAGTGTTATCTAGAATCTCTAAAATCCGAGTATGTGTGTATGTTTTGGTATTTATTGCAAAAACCTGTGACGCAACAAAGAAGTATTCACTATGTTGAATAAATTTCAAACACTGGCAGTCAGCACTAATTAACATCCGATGGAAATACGATAATAGTGTAAAATTGAATACATTTATTAGTTAAATATGTAAAAAAGCCGCAAACATAAAGGGTATTCTTGAATCAGTTTAAATTAATAATGTCCCATATTATAGTGGTTTATAGAAAACAGGTAGTGTATGATGTACATTTTGCACGACATAGTAGGCGGAATGCTGAATCGTTCCGAGAAGGACAGGGACAATTCACCCCATTTTTGTATTATAATGTTTCCTATTAATATTTAAAGACCAATGAAAGTTATATTATTAAACAACATCCCTCATACATTCCAAGAAATAATTATCAACTAAAACAAATTTCATTTTATTGAAGTACATATTTTTTTCACCAACCAAAACTATAATTAATAAGACACAACCATGCAAATTATATCTTCCCAAATGAAATATACATACAGTGTGGAAACAACTTATGGAATAAAATTCTTCATGTCATTATTTTAGAAAATTATAAAAAATGCCGAGACACGTCAACTTTTGAATTGAGTTGTGCGTTATGTGAGCTAAAATGTAAATGTACAGGGTGATTCACGCAAGTATGCCATAGTCGGTGTTTTTTTTAATGAAACACCCTGTATATTTGCATATTTTTGAAATCCTCTTAATAAACCGATTCCAACAAACTAAATAATGTATGGTCAAATATGATTTATACAGGGTGAAATTTTTATTTTCACAGTTATTAAACACATAAAATACCTGATGTATTTGATTTTAATGCATTAAAATAAATGCTCAAAATGTTCTCCACCTAGTTGTTGGCAATAGCACATTCTCCTATAGAACTCCTCCTTAACTTTGTTTAAAGTTTGAAATATTCCGTATTTCTGTAGTTATCCTGTCTTTGAGGTCTACAATGCTAGTTGGTTGTTTTGCATATACTTTGTTCTTGAGATAACCCGACAGAAAAAAATCTAACGGCGTAAGGTCTGGCGATCTAGCTGGCCACTCAATAGTACCTCTTCGTCCAATCCATTTATTGGGGAAGATTTCATCTAAATAAGTTCTTACCATTAAAGCATAATGGGGTGTTGCCCCGTCTTGCTGGAACCAAACATTTTCATTCGGTAAGCTAGGATCTATTGCGTTGGGATATAGGTTTACCAAGAGCTATCTCATTTCTGTTCAGCTTATTCATCAATCTTCCGCAGAAATCCATTCTACGATCTGGATAGTCTTTTGTTAACTCCTGCACAAAAGTTAATTTGTAGGGATGAAGGTTTTCTTTATGAAAACATCTTAGAACAGTTGAATGACTAACATTATTTTCACGGGCAATTTGACGTGTACTTGAAGTTGGATTCTCTTCGACACTTAACAAAATCTCCACTTTCACATCATCTTCAACAAAGTGTGGTTTTCTTTTCAATGGTTTGACATGTCCAAGTTCTCTGAATTGTGCATGAATTTTAGACACAGTACTTTGTGAAATATTAGGCAATTCGGGATACCTGTGATTAAATAAGTTTGCCACTTCAACTTGACTCATGCAGTTATCCCCGTACCCGATCATCATTAAAATCTCAATTCGGTGAGTCTCAGTTAAATATTTCATTGTTATGTCGACAAGGAAAGTGTGTTTGACAAAGATTTTACTTTTTCAGTATAAACTCTCAACACATCAACAACTGACAGAATAGGAAACAATTTACATTATTTACCGATTTAAAACAATCCACATTATTTACCGATTTTGTCTAATTTATTGGCGTTTTTAGGCAATTTTTAGGTATATTTATGATAAAATTCATGGGCGTAGCAGGTTTTGTTTGATATACAAATACGTCTAATAATTAGCTAGTTTAGATTTTTGTTAAATCTATATTTAGCTAATTTAAAAAAGTACCAATATTTCAAGTGTAATGAATTATTAATTTTAAAATTTCACCCTGTATAATTCATAATTGACCATACATTATTTAGTTTGTTGGAATCGGTTTATTAAGAGGATCTCAAAAATATGCAAATATACAGGGTGTTTCATTAAAAAAACAACACCGACTATGGCATACTTGCGTGAATCACCCTGTACATTCTAATTTATGTTTACATAACGCCCTACTCAATTCAAAAGTTGACGTATCTAGGCATTTTTTATAATTTCCTAAAATAATTACATAAAGAATTTTATTCCATAAGTGGTTTCCACACTGTATATAGGGTGATCAAACGCAAACTACATACATACATAGTATGCCAGTTTTGATTCTACTATAGAAAGACTGGATTTGTACACAGCAAATGATGGCAAGCATTTTGAGTATTTTAAATAGGTAAAAGGTGCATTTTGTAGATTTCTGTTATGAGCAGCTTCTTTAGTTTAGTTTCATTATGTAATGTCAATATAGTATTTTATGTCACAAGGGCTAAAAATGAGCTTTAGTAGCTCAAGACTATTAGATGCACGGGCGAGCGTTGCGAAGCGAGAGCAGCTAATAGTTAAGGGATGTCAAAGCGTTTCCTGTAGGGTTTCACGAAACTCGAAATTCGAGATTTTTCTTCCCTGTATTAGGCTAAAAACATGAAATTTGGTAAATATTTTTTGTCCATGAAACGATACATTCGACGGGTTTTTGTTCATTGTTCGTTTACTTTTGTTTTAGTTGTTAACTACACATAGATTCAAAAGTTTTGCATCACCTTCTTCGGATGCGAAGGAATTTTTTTGCGCTAACAATTTTTTCTTGGCTTGTTTATCAATGTTTACCATTTCAATATGTTCCATATTTTTTGCAATATACAGATATTTACAGTTTTATTTGTAAGATAACATTTTTAGTGCGATCATTTTAACATTCAAGGCATTTGATTTTTACGATTTTAAGTGCAAACATGAATCGTCAAGTTATAAGTGAGATTGACCGTGCAAGAATAGTGGCTTTAGTTGAAGAAGGTCATTCTCAAAGGTTCGTGGCAAACAGATTTGGCGTTTAGCAAAGTGATGTGTCTCGTGTATGGAACCGGTATCTCCAGACCAATACTCTTCGTGATAGACCTAGAAGCGGTAGAAGGCGTGTTACGAATCAGCGACAGAACCGCTATATCCACTTAACTATCCGAAGAAACCCAACCATGGCAATACCAGCACTCCAAAGAGATATGAGACATGACCTGAGCACAGAGTTCGCCGACTACAGTGGGCTCAAGAACACGCAGCCTTGCCTGAAGAATTTTGGAATTCGGTGTTTTTTTCCGACGAGACAAGGATTTGTTTGGTACAAGATAGCCATCGAATACGTGTGTGGTAGGATCCGCCTTTCAGAGGAGGAAGTGCTATGTTTTGGGCTGGTATCATGTTAAATGATCGCACAGAATTAATTCATGCGGAGGGAACGATGACTGGTGATAGGTATCTCAGAGAGATTCTACATCCTCTCGTGAGACTATGGCGCGCAGCTGTTGGCAATTCCTTCGTTTTTATGGACGATAACACTCGACCTCATCGGACCAGAGCTGTAAATGAGTATCTTAAAACTGAAGGGATCAATCGTTTAAACTGGCCTGCCCTATCTCCTGACATTAATCCCATAGAACATGCTTGGGACATGCTTGCCAGGGCAGTGGCAGCACGCAGAGATCCACCCAGGAGTGTACAAGAGCTTGTTCATGCGGCCCAAGAAGAATGGCGAAATATTCCTCAACAGAATATCAATAATTTGGTAAACAGCATGAGCAGGCGACTTCAAGCTTGCATAAATTCTAGAGGTGGAAATACTCTTTATTAAAAGTTCTCATGCAGGTTCTCACTTAACCTTTTCTTTAAAAAGAATCAATTTGTATTTAATTCATTCACTTTCTAAGAATACTTTTTATGTTTAAAGCAAGTTTATTATTGGATAATTAAAATTTTTGACAAATATACACGTTTTTTTTATTGAAACTAATTATTTGATTAATCTCTGATCCATTTATAATGAACACAATTTTTTTTTTCGAAGATTTAGGGTGATGCAAAACTTTTGAATCTATGTGTATTAACCGACCTAGTAGAATCAGGATTTGGTTGGCAGTCGTTCAATAACATGCTGTTTAACATGAGCTTGTGATACATTTACGAGAGTTTGTTAATTTCTCGTCTAGATGATCGAGACAAGACGAGAAATTTCTTTCTAGACGAGATTTCTCGTCTCATGAAACCCTAGGTACATGTGACACACAACTCTTTTTCGCCTATTGCATTAACCAAAAAATAGGAAAATATAACATAAAACTTTGACATACACTGACGTTTAATTGGACAATTCAAGTGATACGTCAAAGTGATCAAGTGACAGATGGTGAAAAACTCTAAAAAACGCGGTGCTATGAATTCTCCGCCCTTGGTTGCTAAACAATCATTTCCGCTCTATTTTTCGTGTTTATATGAAGAGTTTTCCGGTAAGGTAGGCGAAAAAAAATTTTCATCTTCAGGTATATAAAAGTTTCATGCCAACGAAAGAACAACTTCCCCACCACTTCAGAATAGGTGATACAGAAAAATGACTTTAACAAAAGCTGTAGAATAAGGACAGTAGTTTCTAAAGTTGATTTTTTCTACCAACCTAAATTAAGGAACATTTTGTAAAGAATCCAATTATATAAAACTATGGACTCGAAAACATTTTTAGTGATTTCTTAAGGTCGATTTTCTCATGAGAATTTTTTTCTCCAACTCTGGGTCATACAGTTTCTTAGATATGGTACCTTGTTGGCCTTATTGAATCACCCGGTATATGACTAAGTTCAATATTTTAATTTATATCCATAACGTAGTAGTACAATTTAATGTTCATATTTTTGATTTTATCATTCAATATTGGGTTGAATATAAACGTGTTTATTGGCTTTTCACAATATCAGCAAACAAGATGAGTCAGATATAGTAATACATTTTTTACTATAATATTTACATTTTTATAATACTGGGTTACTGTACCGACTATAACACTAATAAAAATTATGCACAGAAATTTCCAACTTTGAATATAAAGTGGAGATTTTGAAGTCAGGGACGTACCAACATTATATTTATCCATATTCAAAATAACAGAAACTGACAACAAAAAAGGTTTACAAAACATTGAAAAAATTTCTCCTCTTCAGGTCCAATTCGTTCCCCAAATGCTTTGCCGTCGCTGCTGTGGGTTTTATGTGGTTTTCATTATAAATATGGTAGACAGTTTTAACAATAGACTGCATCTTCGATATTCGAGCACCTTTAACAATAAAACTTTGTCAATGTGTTTTTTGTAAATAATACTAACTTTTGAATTTTGGTTCAACTTTGAATAAAAATGCAAAAGTAAGAAAATATTTCATCATTAGCAACCAGTCTTTCTTGAGAAGTGTAAAGTGTCATAACTTTATAGATTTTATAAACACTGATGCTGAAAATATGTAGTTAATACAAATGAACTCAAACTCACTCATATTTCAAATAAAACATTTAACAAAGAAGATAAAAATCGTTTAATTTTAAAGATTCATTTTAAATGTACAATAAATGTTTTCACAAACGTGATATTGTATTAAAACTAATAGAAATGCTTTAAGGTTGAATTAATTACACAATTGTCTTGTTTGAAGCACGATTTTTCTTTACCGTTTGGAACAGTGCGAGAAATGCCACTGGCTAATAAAAAAGAATGGCCAATTTGAATGTTTCGAAGGGCAATGAAAATAAAAGAGAACTAGAGAACAGAAAACTAGAATTTTTACCGCATTTCAAAGGTCAAGCTCTTTATCGTTCGTATCACAAAATTTTAAAATGTATGTAAATTATAGGTTTTTACAAAAACATATAAATGTTCTTCGAGTAATACAGAATATGCAAATTTATCATGTGCTGCATATGAAATACCAAGTAGCACATCATATCAAATATGAAATTGTTTGTTGGATTACTGAGATATTTCTCTGGTTTAATGTATATGTTACCGTGAAAGACCGAAAGTAGTGAATGTCAACATTCGCGGGTGGATGTCGACATATGTCAAATGCCTTGGTGAAAGTCCGAACATTTCTTAATTCCATTATACATTCGGACTTTCATCGGTATATGTCGACAAACACAAATGAGGTCCGGTGATTCTCGGACACTGCAGGTCGCGACAAGTTCTTAGACGGTTCCAGCCCCTTGTTTCAGATAGCTTTGTCTTCGTCAGTTTAACGCAACGTTTGACAGCGCTCCCTAACCTAATTTAATTTTCTTATTAGAAATTATAATTTGTATTCAATGGCTACTACAGTGAATCGTGATAAGTTTTTTGAAAAGCTGCATGCCTTAATTGGAAGAAAACGAGAAGACATTTGTTTTTATTTTTCACAAGGAAAGTACTCTAAAATCGTTTCTGAAGTAATTTCTGCTAAAAGTAAGTGTAGTACACCTTTGGACTACAGACGCTTAAAACGTTTTGACATTTTAAAAGTTAGTGATGGAGAAAAACTAATTGTGCCATCAAAACCAGGACAAACAAATATCTAGTATTATGTCACTAATGATGAGCTCGATGATGAGTTGTTAACAATACTTTCTGAAACTCACATAAGAACAGGCCATGGAGGAAGGACACGAATGCTTAAAGAATTGCAAGTTAGATACAAAAATATTACTTATGAAGTTGTAATGTTGTATTTAAATTTGTGTAAACAATGTCAAATGAAACATAGTGCGCCTAAAAAAGGTATTGTTGGTTCCGAATTGAACTCTAGATGTGAAGTCAACTCGATAGACTTGCAATCACACAGGGATGGCAATTACAAGTTTATAATGGTATATCAAGATCATTTAACTAAATTTGTACAGTTACGACCTTTAAAAAGCAAGAGATCGGAAGAAGTAGCATATCTCCTACTCCCTTTTTTTTTTAAATTTGGTGCTCCCGCTATATTGCATTCGGATAATGGCAGAGAATCTGAACTATGCGCTATGTGGAAAGATGTTAAAATAGTGCACGGAAAGCCTCGTCACAGTCAAACACAAGGCTCAGTTGAAAGAGCCAATCAGGACATACAAAATATGTTAACTGCTTGGATTCAAACAAGTGTGAATACGCCAGGGTCCTTATGAAGCCCTGTTTGGCGTTAAACCAAAAAGGGGTATAACATCGTCATCACTCCCTCGCGGGAAAATTTCAAACATTGAGATGGAAGAACAGCTAGAAGCTTATGTTGAAACAGACATGGATAATGGAAATACCATTGGAGCTGATCCGCAACCTGGCACGTCTTCATCTTAAGCACTGACTGACCCGCAACCTGACACGTCTTCATCTCAAGCACTGACTGATCCGCCACCTAACACATCTTCATTTCAAGCACTAACTGAACTACACAAGCTAATTTCTCTAAAAAGAGTAGCTGCAAAAGAGAATCTTCCACTTCAAGCAACAAAAATGTTGCGAACCTCAAAAAAAAAAAGTTTCCTCCTGCCCAAATTGGTGATACCGTAAGAATTCAAGTCCCTGATGTGGACCGTGGTCGTACAGACCATCGAAATGTGTTAGCGGTTGTTGTTGGAATAGAGGATTCAGACTTTTACATATTAGCTAACAAAAATGGTACCTTGAAGCAGCTTTTCACCCGTAATCAGTGCGTAATTTGTAAAGAAAAGTTACTTTTCAGTTTCAACAAAAGAAATGTCGCTAAGAGAAGCAGCTTTTGCTAATTCAAAAAGTGGAGGACAAGGCTATCACGTTGTAACTGCAAAAGGAAGTGTTCCACGACTAAATAGAGCTATAAAGCAAGGAACTTTTGTGCAATTCGAAGTGCCACGGTAGTTTAAGTTGTTGCAATAAATAAGATATTGTTCTTATTTTTTATATTTCATTTTATATTTTTATGTTCTACTGTTTGTTTTGAGTTCAACAAAGTCCTTTTCCCATATTATTTTAATAAATGACCTATGGATTTGTTTTGTTTTTATTTCAAATAAAAATTCTTTTTAACATATACCATGAGTGCATCCTGAATGTCGACAATCGCCGGTGTAAGTTAGAAATAATGAAATTTCAAAAATATTTCGGACATATGTCAAGTAACGTTGAGAATGTTGACATTCACCGGTGCCCTCGACATTCACCAGATTTCGGTCTTTCACGGTAACATATACACTGCATTATGCATATTTATGAGATCAATAGTAGTAGCAAAAGTTCATTAATGTGTCTCTATTTTCGGATGTTGGTTGGCTTTGCAATGCAAACTCGAAAAAAAAAAATCACAGCGTGGATAACTAAATAATACGTTATATCTTATGTGTGTCACCAGCTATTCGTATAGTTCAATCCGCTTTCTACGATTTCACGAAGAGTATTCTCAAATTTTTTACTGGGTTCATCGACATATCCTTGACAGGATACTCCGAGGTCAGTCAAACCACACATGAGCTTATCAACCGTCAGACTCCACATCAACGGGGATGCTACTCCTCCCTGTGGGCATCCTCTGGTAGACGATGTCTTTACTCTTCTTCGTCTCTGCTACTCTAGTGGTGAGCAGTTTCTATTTGATGCTTTTTTGGCAGCCTCTTGGTTATCTAATTCATGTCGGATATCCTCAGTCAGCTGTACTAGTGATCCGTAGATCTGCTTTCCCGGTAGGTGGAGAGGTCTTTCTAGGATTTCGAATTCAATTGTCAATAGCTTTCTTCATCGTTTCAGGCACAAACGATGTTAGGGTAATTGATGAAGGTTTGTTGTATAATTTCGTCTTCTTGCATTAGAAATGCTGCTGGCGCCTGGTGCCTTGAAAGGTGAAAATATGTTCAAAAAGTAGTGTTTTCTCCTGAAGAACTGTTGTGATCTTCGAGATAATTCACTTCCGAATCTGGGATACTTCCAGGAAAATGATGTGCTTAGCTCTTTAGCTCTTTGTTCGCATTATCCTTCTACTTATTTTCATTTCAACCTATTTTTTTCCTTTTAGGGTATAATTAATAACTGCTTAACTCTTATTTCGCGTCTATCCCACTTTTTTTCCATTCCTTCCATATACTTGACATCCTTTTTGTATTCTTTCCATTATCATGAATTTGTCTGTTATACACCGAGAAAAAGATTTATTTGTGACAAACAGAATCTTATTATGTCAAATGAATATGACTTTTCATATGGCCTAACTAATATTTAATTTGTCGTTAAGAAATGATTTGTTTCAGGTTCGGAAAGTAATATTGTTGATGAATAAAAACATATTCATTGTCATCAATAAAATGAGTTATCTATCGAAAATTACATTTATTCTTGAAAAATGTATAATATTTGTCTCAAACAACATTTATTGAGGTATGATGACAAAAAAGTTATATTAATCTTTGAAATAATTTAAATTAAATAAAGTAGTTTTCCAATAACAAATACTTATTTTTGCAAGCTAACTATATTGTTTTATTATAAAAAAATTACTTTATGGCAGAATGACATTTCTTTATCATAAAAAAAAGTATTGTATCGGTAAAATATATTTCTTTACCATAAAAAAGTATATTGTCTGGGTTAACGATATGTTTTTTATCCGTAAAAATGTATCTTCCCAGCAAATAATATTCTTTTGTTGGAAACAAATGTTCCTTCTTCAAGATAACTATTAATGTTTATTAAAATTCAACATTTATCATAACCGAACCATGTTTTTCATAAACATTATATTGCCTTACAGTGAAAAAATATATTTCCCTGAAAAGCCGAATTATTTATGGTATTGTTTTTTGTTTATGAAAGTTACCTACATGCACTATTCAATACACTGAGCTTTTGAAATGTTTCTAAATATTTAGAGATAGTATATTAAAAGTTCACGGTGTATTAAGCAGTATGGGTAACTTCCACACGGTTCTCTAAATAATTAGGTTACTTAGGAAAATATATTTTTTACAAATATTTGTCTAAGCCGTTTCCAGACTATGTCGAACAACAAAGTTGACTTTCGTTTTGTATGTGTGGACTAGTCGATCGAATTGGTCGATGGTTAGTCTGGACACGGATTAAAATTACAGTATTTTTATGACAAACATGTTCAAACCTAATAAAAATTAATGGTCTCTATTTATGCATAAAACTGTTTAGTAGGAAAGCAGGATAGGAATAAAATACTTGCTGCTGGATATTTTGATCTATTAAAAAGAAAACTATACATTTTCAAAATAGATACTATACACTTATAAAATGGAAATCATACATTGTTAAAATTAAACATACCTACATGATCTAAAACATAACCAACAATGGTATCCACAAGATAGCCTTGTCTATCCTCAAGTGTGCTCATTAATGCTTTCCCTATAGTAGTTTTTTGGAGTTCTTGTAGTAGATCTGTCAGGTTTAATTGAGAAATGTGTATGTTTGAGGTACATTTCGCTTGCTTGTTACTTCTACCTACTTGAATATAATTGTCATTTATTTCGTTACCTTTAAAGATATCTCACAATTCTTGTGAGAGTTTAACAATTCATTCATTCTATTAATAAACTTATTTTTGTCCAGAGCACCTTAACCACATACTTCACAAAAACAAAATAATTAGTAAAATTGCAAAAACTGATCTAATTTCACATGCAGACTGACGCCAAACGTATACAGGTGGTGACCGTCCACCCTCTTTCAGGCACCGAAACAATTATTGACTTGAGTTCTATGGTTTATGAAATAGATAGGGAGGGAGGACTTTAGACGGGCACTGTATGGATTGAATTATTGGCAAGTAATAGTAATAAGTTAATCCACAAGTTGAATTTTGTCTATGAATAATAGGAAGGGTGGGGTGAGAATTCTTTGTTTCAATTGCCACATAATTTGTAGGCTAATGTGACTTCTTACGGGTGAATAAATATGTGATTTGTAGCAAATAAGTTTTTTTTAACGTAACAATAAATGTACAATTATACTGAAATACTTATTTTTTTGGTATAAAGTAGATCTTATTTGAGGCTAATAATCTATAGGCTTATTTAAAAAATGTGAATTTCTGTCAAAACTTTCAAATGATTTACTATGAATATTTAATTTGTAGTTTTAAAGTGATGGAATATTATTGAAGATGTTAGGTTTTTTCTGGGTAATTGAAACAATTTTCACCCAAATAGCATTGTTATATTTTATAACAAAATATTATATTGTGCTTCGTAGACTTTTATAGTTTCTGAAGAACAATTGTATGAAGGTGTGCATAAAGGAGAACAATTTTTTTTACATTAAAGAAATTACACTCGAATAAATCATTTTTCTATATCAAAATTTCCCAATATTTTCACGTTAATATGGCTTCTTAATAATAAAAAAGCAATGTTAGTTTTAAACAAAGGGGGGTCAAACAAATCAGTTCATTTGTCTATAAATAACTCTTCTCTCCGTGTACCTAGGTACACTGATAAAATTGATCGTTTTTTTTCAAATAAATGAGTTATTTGTTCAATATTTATTGGTATTAAATAAACATTATTCAAATCAACAGAAATGTATTTGTATAAAATACCTTGAATTATTTGTTTTTTTCTGTAAATTTATTTGAATTATATATATTTGAGTCAAATAAAGCAGGCTTTAAAGCAAATAAGTTAGAAGCAAACAATCAAAATATTAATGCCAAATAAATATTTATTGGCATCAAAAAAATATAAATAACATAATCAAACAAATTTATAGGGTGAAGTTAAATACATTGCAGTTTCATCGTCAAATAATATAATATTTGGATCCTAAAAATAATTATTTATTATTTGGGCAGTTATCTTTGAATTAAATAATTCTTCCCTGTAAACTATATAACTGTTACGCGTGCGTAGAGTGTAGACAAGATTCGAAAGGGACAGGAGCAACAAGTAGTTTTTGTGTTTGCAGATTGTAGAGAAGAATTATTACATTAATTTGTTGTTAGTGCAGTTTGCAGTGTAAGTAAAGTTTTTATGTGCGTTGGTGGATAAGATGGATAATATAAAATTATTGTTGGAAGGTTGGAGTCTACCTCATTTGTGGGAAGTATTTGAAGGTAAGTGAATTTGTACCTTTATACATTCTAGGTAGGTTGATGCTCGTTATTTTTTATTTGAATCATCATTCTACCATAAATTAATTTTGGGAAACATGATTATTGCCAATTTTATAATTTAAAAAAAGAAAAGCCGATGGCATGGCTCTTGAATCGAAATGTCGAATATCTACCTAATTGGTATCTTTCTTAGTTCGGTTGATCATTTATTAATTTAAAAATAATTTGAAACTTGCCATTTTGAGAAATAGGTATACTAATGTCAAGATAATTTATTTTTCTAAACATTTATCTATAAACAAAGATCCAGACAAAGGTATCATAAAACGAAAGCGGTCAGTTAAGTCTCTTAAGCGCCATCTTTTTTTCCGTCCCGTACAAATAATTAAATAAATAATTATTTGATCTTAATCACTTAAATTCATATTAGCTTTAATTTAAATAAATAATTATTTGAAACAAAAGTACAATATCATATTTTGAACATTTTATGTACACAATTAAATACATAAATATTTAATCTAAATCACTTATTAGATTTATTTGAATAGAAATTTATTTAAAATGAAAGTACAATGTCATATTTTCAACATTTTCTCCACAAAATTAAATACATAAATATTTAATTTAAATCACTTGAATTTCATATTAGGTTTATTTAAATAAAAAATGGGTGGTTCACGAGGTTTTGGCCAGCCTATACCTATTTTCAAAACTACGTCGTTGTTACAAAAACCCTGAGACAGGTCGGTTTTTGATTTTAATATACTGTATTTTTACCTAAATTTTTTTATTTTTTGTGGCTATATATAACTTTTTGTATTTTAGGTGTTACAGAAGAAGCTTAAGACGATTTGGCTCAAAAGAAATGACATTTTTGCTTCCTCGCTGCTTAATCTAAAATATGTCAAGAATAAATTTGTTTATATGGTGTGAACTTTTTTTGATCTCAATATCATTAGACTTTAGAAGTTTTGCAATGTACCTACTATACATGCATTTTTATGTAAGTAATGCAGCAATAAAATATTTTTTTTTAAATTTCTTCTACTTTAAATTTTACCTTGATACCACACAAACTATTAAAGAAACTAAGTTGCACTAGAAATTTACTTGTTAGGTTTACAAAAAACAGCTTTTAATAGAAGTTTTTTTTTTAAATATATCGATTTATCTGCATAAGTTAGTTCGAAATATACTGGATGCACCATTACTCCAGAATAAGTCACCCAGTATATTTCTAATTGACTTGTACAGATAACTTGATTTATTTGAAAAAACTTTTCGTGTAATCGAAATAACTTATATCTATGTAACATTTACTACTAGGTATAGGGAGTGTATTATAGCATTGGTAAACAAGTATATATATAGTATATAAGTATATATAGCAACCGATACACAATGCAATTGCATGGTTGCTATGTCTTTTTTACCAATTATTTAAATATAACTCCCTCTACCTAGTGGAAAATGTTACTTATGTAAGTTACGTTGCTTTTTGTACACACTATAAATACATTTAAAGCAAATACATATTTGCTTAAATCCTTCATTGGGCGATTAGCGTTAAATAAATATTTAGTTAAAAGTAAATAAATATTGATTTGATTTTTACTCTTAAGGGAGTATGATGAAATAAATAATTATTTGATATTTTCTCTTTAGAAAGTATGATCAAATAAATATTTATTTGATATTTTCTCTTTAGAAAGTATGATCAAATAAATATTTATTTGATTTTGCTCTTTAGAAAGTATGATGAAATAAATATTTATTTGTATGCCATTTAAAGCAAATAAATATGTCTTTGAATTTTAAACCGAGTGGATTTGGCCAAATAAATATTTATTTATCTTAAATAAATTAGGGAGACACATGGCAAACAACTTTTTAAAATTTATCAAATAAATATTAGTTTGGACCATAGGAAACAAATATTTATTTGAGTGAAAAGGAAATTTTTTTGATGCAAATAAATAATTTTATCAGTGTAGTTAAAAGACGCCACCGTTTCAAAGCTATATTTATGATTTTTTAAGTCATTTTGTACTTTTACGCCCATTTCTGAATTGCTTTCACCAATTATTTTTGTTCATTTGACGCATACTTTTCGTCTTATATTTATAAAGTTAATAATTGTATGTTTAGCGTGATTATATTTCGTTAAACAGTCATTAAGTGTAAATATCTTACATTCTGTATATATACATAACAATTTAATAAGAAAATGAGAAGTCAGGAATTCTGCGTCGTAGACATTCATTCATTGTTATAACCTTTTATTTTCATCCATTTCCCACAATCTATTTTTTCTAGATATATTGACAGTGGCTCTCTTCACAAACACGCAGATAAAAATAAAACTGCTATCATTTCCACAATCATAAAATTGTGAGCGAATGAGAAAAGCCCATTCAGGGGTAAGTGAAATCTCAGTTAGTGATGGAGCATATGCCATAACATTTCAGTTTGAAGTTCGTGATTCCCATTTACGGCGCCTAAGAAATAGTCAACCAGCGCGCCAAAATGATCTGCTCTCGATGACACAATCTTCAAGACGTATACAGTAGCGGTACGTTAAAGTATTCACATAATATATATTGACAAATACTTTTCTCATAATATTTCAAAACGATATTTCGTATATTTCAGTAATATCAATCCCATCAAAAACATAAATGTGAATTGAGAGCCAAGTCCAATAGGTTGTTGACAAAAGAAGTGTGATCTCAATGGGTGCTAAATTCAATGGTTAGTTCTGAAATTTATTTATAACATAAAATATTTTATAACGACTTCAAATATCATTTCTTCTTATAACTTGAGATAATATATTGAAGCCTAGGATCTGACTTGGATAGTTCGAATATACGAATTATTATTGATTATTCAAATTAAATTTGCGTTGAAATTTATAAATGAGAGAAATAGTTTTTTCGTGATGGTGTCGTTGAACAGGACTTGGAACCAGCATTCAAATAAGATATTACTTGTCATTTAAAATTATCTTACAAAATGGCGTCCGTCCACCCTCTTTCAGGCACCCAAACAATTATTGACCTGAGTTCTATGGTTCATGAGATAGATAGGGAGGGAGGACTTTAGACGGGCACTGTATAGATTGAGTTATTGGCAAGTAATAGTAATAAGTTTTTTTTTCGGACCGAGATGGGAAACTCATGTTCGACTGGGTCTTTAACCAGTACCCAGACAGTGATGGACTCATCCCCACGGAGATGCCTACCAACCAAACCCACCTCAAACTCGCCGTTACTCCCTCCTTGGAATCACTACCTTAGCATACTTCAAGACGGGCGGCGGTCCCTCACACACTCTCCTTCATCTTCCTCCTTCTATATCACTCCTACCTCTCTCATGCCATAGCGAGTCCTTCTCTTTCCCTTATCATGCTCTCTACTACGCCACTTATCTCCATCCATTCCTCCTCGCCCCTCAACATAATTTCCACCATATTTTCCCAATACACCGCCTCTCCCAGTTTATTCTCTAACTTCTTCAAAACTTCCTCATTCTTCCAACATCTAAACACATGTCCCACATCATCCTCCACTTCACATCTCTCGCACACTCCAGTTTCTCTTTTCCCAATCTTGTGGAGGTAACCCACTCTCGACCCATGCCCTGTGAGCACCTGCGTCAAGAAGTAGTTCACCTCCCCAAATTTCCGGTCCACCTGATTTCTCCTGCTCCAAATCGCTCTGTTTAGCGCGCCCTTTACTCATCCCACCTTTTCTCCATTTCCTCATCCATCCATTCCTGTATTTCCTCTCTGCTCGCACCCCTCCAGCGTTTCTGTCTGGCTCTAGTTATCAAGTCCAATGGATAGGACCGTGACAGCACTGCTGCTGCCAGTCCACCCACTGTCCTGTACGCCTGCACCACCCTCAGAAGTATTCCTCTCTGCACCCGCAGGAGTGGTCTAACCCTCGCATTCACCCCTGCTCTCTCACCCCCACACTTCCGCGCCATATAGCATACTCTGCTCTACCGTCCTACCAATTATCCTCCTCTTTCATTATCCCGGTCCTTTCACATTACCCATCAATCTTTCCAGCCACGCTGCCCTTACTTTTGCCTTCTGTGCAGCCTTCAACATATGGGTTTTGAAGGATAATTGGCTATTCAACCACACCCCCAGATATTTCACCGCTTGCTCCATCCGAATTTTCTTTCCCTTCACCATCACCCCCACCTCCCTTGCCTTGCTCCGCCCTTTCACCAGTAGCCTCACCGTCTTATCCTCAGCCACTTCCAGTCCACACCGCTCCATCTTCTCCACATATCCCTACACATCCTCTCCGCCATTCTTTCTATCTCCACCTCTCCCTTTGCCGTACATACCAGTCAGACATCGTCCGCATACACCGTAATCTCACATCCCTCTTCACATGCTATCCCACAAACTTCATCAAACACACACTTCCAAAGCGTCGGTCCCAGAACTGAGCCCTGGGGCACTCCAATCTCCGTCCCATACCTTCTCCCCCTAGTGTCCACTATCGCACGCCCCGTCAGGTAGTCCTCTACTCGATTAACTAGCCCCTCCCCTACTCCAAGCTTTGTCAACGCGCTCAACACCGCCCGTTTACTGACACTGTTGAACGCGTTCCCCACGTCGAAGAACACAAGCAGGGCCAATTTCTTATTCTTACCGTTACCCTGCCTAGCCCTTTGCACCAAGTCCACCACCCTGCCCAGCGCTGAGATGCATGACTTCCCTTCTACAAACCCATGTTGGTTTTACCTAAAACCCCCATTCCTATCAACTTCCTCCTCAATCCTAATCTTTATTATCCCCTCCATCAATATACCCAATCCACACAGCAGGCTGATGGGCCTGTAGTCCCCCGCCCGTTTCACATCCCTACCCGTCTTCTTCACAAGGATCACCCTGGCCACCTTCCACCTTTCCGGGAACTCTTCCTCCCTCAATAGTAATAAGTTAAGCCACAAGTTGAATTTTGTCTATGAATACCAGACAGTATAGTTCACACACTACTTTCGCACCAATATCTCCTCAACAAAGAACCAGCACCAGAATGTCATATTTCTCTTACTATAAACACATTTTAGAGTGTCCAGAATATTCCAGATATAGAAGACCGAATAATATAATTGCGGTATTCAGTTATTCAAGACACAAGTGCTTCAATTGAATATCTTAAATACATTAATTTGTATAATAAAATTTAAAAATTATCTACAACTCAAATACAACACATATTACCTGTGGAAGTCCTTCTGCTAATAACTCTTAGTAGTATGTTTGTATTAAATAAAAAAAAAGATTTGTCATTACACTTCCTGTAGGATGTCAGAATATATAGTTTAAATTATTGCAAATATTCATTTACATATTTTAACTCTTCCAAAATTTAGATACAGATGGCCTAACCCTTTCAGTCGATTGACCGGCCATAAATTAACATACGAATCCATAAACAATCACAGTCAATTTATTTTGTCGACACCTTCGCGCCTATCGTAAATCTAAAAAGGGTTACTCCAAATAATTTACATAATATTTCAACAGAGTAATTAATTTACAGTGTTTTATGCGTTTTGCGAGACAATTGCAACTCACTACCGAATCACATTAGATTATTCCACCACTTATGCCGCAAGTACCAAATTAGCGCTTTCGGTGAGCATAAATAAGCGTTTTACATTGCACTTACAATGTTGAGAATCTTCCGGTATACATAATTACGAATGAATACGCTCTTGAAATTTAATTCACACAAATTTGAACTCGGCGTGATACACTCTGTATACAACATATTTTTCACGTATACAATTTAACATAACATTTATTAAACTATGTATTATGGTTTTAACATAAACATTATCAAAGCTTATTGCGCCAATTGAGAACAATTGGTTATAATGGTAAAGAATATTTTACAATATACAGGGTGTCCCAAATAAGAGTGACTGATTTTAAACATAAATGCCCAGCTTATTAATTGCTCCAAAGAGATGGGGTTTTCCACAGACATATAAAAAACAATAGACAGAGTTGTTTACAAAATGTGTATGTGCCAACATTAATTCTTACTTTACTACAAATTATTTTGTAGTAACGCAGCGTTGCCAGATGAATAATATAAAATTACTTTTAATACTTCATGTTTGATACTATTATTTAATATTTCTCTACAAACAGAATATATTTTTGCATACATATATTTTTGCATGTAAATATGTGTGGAAATTTGTTATTTGTTGAGTTTGAATCTCTCAAATTTTATTTCACATAGAAGGTGGTATAGTATAATTTTCCGCTCATCTTTTAAAATTTTGCGAAGTCCGGCAACGCCGCTAGCAAAATACCCCAACAAGCAGCCGCCATATTCCAATATCATTTCATTGATATTTAAAGTGGCGAGTACTGTGTTTTTGATTTATTTGCGTGTATTTCACCTAATTTAGTATTTACTAGTGAAGCAGAGGTGTTAAAAAATTAAAACTATGGTGAGACAGTGTGTGATGTGCCGGAAAATCGACTATTTGAACCCTAACCTATCTTTTAACTGGTAAGTTGTAGTAAATAAGTTAGTCATAGGCGGGTATGTGAATCCTTTTTTCACACAATCTGAATTGGCTTGATAAGGAGAAAATTGGGTGAAATTACCACTCACATACTTACACATATTTAAGCAGATTGTAGAAAATAAACATAAGATGCTGCACATACCTATATATATATATAAAAATGTCTATGATGCTTACCTATAGGAAGCATTAGACAAGTAGTTCAGGAATTTGGATAGACGGAGAGTTTTGAGGTATTAAAAACTTCATGTAAGGCTTGCTTTGATTTGCGACTACTTACTGTACCTAATAGGTTGCTGTTGCATTTTGTATAGGTGCTAGGAATTATGTAATTTCATTCCTAGCTATAATTTACAATTTACTGGTGGTTTTACCTCATATCACAATACCTCTACTACAACACCATTATCTTCAGAAATCCTAGTTAGTAGTAAAAAATAGGTAAACAGCTAGCCACTGTTGTGTACCTATAATTTTCCAATGATTTCTTCTAGTTTTCCGGTAAGCCAAGCTCGAAGAAATACCTGGATGGAAATACTTGGATTCCAACCAGATAAAAAATTACCAAAGAGGCCAGAAGTATGTTCTGATCATTTTGAAGGAAATTATTTTACACAAAGGACCAATGTAACAAAAATGTTAAGGAGAGATGCAGTTCCTTATTTCGCAATCAATGACTTAACTTTGACGATGTAACTACTTGTAAAATAAATATGTATTATTTTGTAATTATTTTTATTTCATAAACCTCACAAGAATTTGTATTACCTACCTAGAAGAGCAAAATTAATATAAACTACAATATACATTACTTTTACTGACAATTTTGAAGTTGTTTTAAAAATGAAAATGTGTAATCTCCTTTGAGCAGTAAATATTTCAATGTGATAGTTAGATAAATTGAATTTTTTTATCAGTAGTAACAAATTTTGATATTTATACTAATTTTTGTTGCACTGTTGTTTATTGAGTTTTAATTTGAAAAATCGAAAATATTGTGAAAAAATTCCCGAATTGAGTCTATATATTTAATCATTCGCTCCCGTTATTTCTCCGTCTATGGTGTTTATCTGTCGGCCGCCATATTCCAACAATGGTCATATGCTTTGCCTCTTCACCGCCCCTGATCATAACAATGTTGGAGTATAAACATTTCATATTTTATGAATGGATAGCTCTGTCTATTGTTTTTTATATGTCTGTGGGGTTTTCACTAGTTTATCAAGGAGATTTTATTAGGTTTGGCTAGCGTCTCATCTCATCAACACAGGGTGCTTTACTAATGTTGGTCACATTCAAAGGGAGGAATATGTATTATTTTAAATGAAACCTCCTATAATTTTTGATCTCATTCGAAAGAGCAATCATTCTCTTAGTACGAGACAGATTATAAAAACGAGTAATGGATGTAAGACTTTACTTGACTTATTAAGAAACGAACCCAATTCATTATAAATTATATCTGATGATCAGTTTCATATTAATGGCATGTGTAACAAACATAATTGTAGAATATGGGGTTCTCAAAAACCAATTTCTTTCAATGAATTTGTTGTTATGCGTCAAACGGTCACAGCATGAGCTGATTTTAGGCATCAAAATACGTTCATATGAAACTACTAATTAAAAATGTACTACTACATGAAACCTCGAATATCTTTGTTGTTAATGAAACAAAAGATAGAAAACTATACATTTTTGGAAAGGAGAATGATTGCTTTTTCGAATGAGATCAAAAGTTATAGGGTGTTCCATTGAAAAAAATACATATTTTCCCCTTTGAATTTGACCAACATAAGTAAAACACCCTGTGTTGATGAGATGAAATGCCAGCCAAGCCTAAAAAAATCTCTTTAATAAACTAGTGAAAATAGTGAAAAACCCATTTCTTTGGAGCAATTAATGAGCTGGACATTTATGTTTAAAATCAGTCACTCTTATTTGGGACACCCTGTATACTGTGTTATTTATAAGATGCGACATGGGGATTTCTGTACAAAACTGTCAAACGCGAGCTACCTTTTTTACCAAATAGCGTTCATAAAAAATAACAACAGATTTGGAAAGGTCGTTGAAAAATAAGTTCAAATGCACTTTTAATTTTCTTTAAATTCGCTCTGGCTTAATGAAAAAATGGATAGCTCTGTTTGAAAAAGTCGAACTCCATTTCTATACCACTTTCGAATACTTCTAACAGCGTAGAAAATAGTCATACGCATACGGGTAGAAGCACAGGAGATTTAAAAGTTAAACCTGAAGTATAGCGGTTCGATCCGCCGCTGTGGTGAGATTTTTTTCTTTTTGTTTTTAATTCTTTTTCACAATTTTTCAAACAAATAACTTTGCTTTATTTTAAATTTGATGTTTTTAGACAAAAATTGTGAGAAAGAACTAAAAACAAAAAGAAAAAATCTATTTGTGTACATATGTTCTTTATTTACTCAAGATGTGGGTTTGTAAGTATTGTAATTTTGGAATGTAATTTACAATATATATGTAATATATTTAAGTTATTGTTATTATACAGGGTAGTCCAAAATATCAATGTCAGTAACAAAAGAAAAATTCAGGTAGGTGGAATTAACAAGAAGTAATATGGAATCATGTATCATAAAGATTAGTACACTCGTGTGTTATGTTGCAACGACAAAATGAACAACAATTTATTCCAGCTGCCCGACAACAACAGCTCTTTTTACGTGAACATTTACCACAGTTGCAATTCGGAACTAATTCTTCGGATGAAGGAAAAATATTGTCCACGGATGTAGGTATAAGTTCATCATTTTCCATCTTGTATCCAAACAAAAGGGGATCCAAAGATGTAATGTTTTCTTCCAAACAGTTGATTTGGTTGTAAACAATAAAAAATGCTCGCGAAATATGTAGTTTCATTGATGCGCTCGTAGGAGGTAACTCTTTTACAGAAAAAGTTTTTACATGGTGATACATCCAATACCTTAACTCATCAAATGTTTCTGAAGAGTTACCTGGGCGAAGCACCTGAATAAGGTACTCTTCTGCACTCTGCACTGATTCTTCGATTACTCTTTCAGACGTACCTGTAAAAATTATGCTAGTAAATTGTTTCTCAGGCATGATTATTATATTCATACCTTTAGCAAAATTACTGAGAAATTTTACTTTGTTTATCTTTGTTTATATTAGATGTCGAAGGTCTAGCTGTACAATTTGATCGTGTAAATTTATCGTACCTTGCTGAAGAGGTTCCTTCACCTAAGTCCTGCTTGTCCGAAATATTTTCACTGTGTTTGTCGTCCATTAGTTTCCTTGCCGCCCTTTCCACTTTTGTTTTCATCGTATAACTCCGGTAACAAGCGTTGGTCATGTGATATGAAAATAGTTCATCCTGGGATACACTTTTCAATCTTTCAAAAACAACGTCTTTTCGTTCACTAGATGCCCACAGAATCCGAGCACATCCATGACTTTCACTTGTCAGTAATTAAGTTTTATTATGTTGTTGACAAATTATACACAATTTGACATTAAATTCTGCTGCATTACGCCGCAGAGAAAGTCCAATAGTTTCCATATTTGCAAAACGCTAGTCACTAATATTGCACCACTAGACAAAACAAAACAAAATAAATCGGTTCAAGCATTAACAAATTTCGTTCGTATTGACCATCGTGCGTGATCGTGCATCACGTTCCGGGACAAACCATGTTGCCACATTCAGTATGACATGTTTAAACTTCGGTCAAAATTGCATTTTCATTTATTTTCAGTTTTATAGCTTAGAATTTATTTTAATTCCAGTTAATGGTAAAAACGATTGAATTAGACCTATATTTACTATATAAAAGGGCTTGAAAAAAACTGGCCATTTTCAAACGTGGTAACCTGAAAAATCTTGTTTCGTAAACCTTGAAATTGACTCTGCAAATGAGTTATCTCGTGGACCAAAAAAAAAATACAGAACTGTAGCTAGCGTCTGTATTATTTGTATAATTTAGGGTTGGTATCATAGTTCTTGGTATAGGAGATATACAGATCGCGGGAATCCTTATGGAACCGACCTTATTACACAAGTACGACAAGGAAAATATGAGAAAAACAGCTTGAAAGAGAGAAAAAGAATAATTGTGCGCCCGCATCGAGGCGTGTACTTAGGTCCAGCCCAACTAGCAAAATGGAATTCTAAGAGGACTGAATTATTGTATAATAGTCGAATAGCGTTGTTTTAAGGACTTTTCATTTCTATTAAGCCTTTTGTTGCGATAATTTTGTTTTTTAAAGAAAATTGTTGTATTCAATGATTCTATAGTGACTTTTACAATATATGCTATAACGCATTATACGATAATTTCTTTTAAAATGATATAATACCTTATGAGCTAGTTTATACAATATCAAAAATATCATTTTATAGAAATTTTATACCTATTGTATGAGAGTTCTATAATATACTATATAACTAACAGCTACAACATTATAAAATAGTTACTAAAGCTTGTCTTATTGAAGCTGTATAATGTTGTGTAATAAATATTGTATAGCATTCAATTGCGTTGCATTATAAAACAATTTTTAGTTGTATAGTGGCTAACTATTCTTCGTTATAAAACAGTTATCGTATACCGTTCCATTTGACAATAAAATATTGTTTAAGACATTTCTTTGGGATAAAATTGTTGCTTTATAAATCGCCATGCTTAAATAAGCAATTCTTGTACTGCTTTCGCCGCCATTATGAGCAATTGAGTTGGAAACATGAAACTATATTGAAAAATGCGACTTTATCATTATTTAGAGAATTATATTGTGAAAGAATATCCATATGAAGTGATAAACTATTAAAGTCACAAAAAAAAGTATTTAAGGATATTCTATTTTATAATTTTTTTTAAGTATTTACTTGAAACTTATCCAAAATTGAAGCGCTTCATTTTCTTGCCAAATATATACCTATAATCTATCAGTAAAATTTGCGGCGCATCAAAATTTGTGCTATTAAACCATCCAAATGAAATTATAATTTTTACTATCGATGTCCGCCCAAGCGGCCCAAGTCGTTTTGACAAATCTCCATTTCTACAAATGAAATGTATGATGCACGTTCAAGTTGAAATATAATTTGGTTCTGATATTTTTCACTAAAAAATGAAATGCTCTTATAAACTGCTAGATGACAAAATGTTTCCATTGTGCTCGAAATAACAGCATTATAAAGAAATATATTGCATTATACAACCATTTTGTAAGACCTTCATAGTGCAGCTTCAATCCCATTTTATAGATGTGAATACATGACACACTATTAAATCATTTTATAGTAGCTGTATAAATGATTATAAAACAGTCATATAAGAGTTGTATAAACTTTTAATAGAAATGTTATACAACCAAACAGTTGTATAAAAATGGGCCCTTTTCAGTGGTATAAGGATCATATAATTGTTTTGTAGACCGTTATAAGAATCTAAGTATCCCATAAGACATATCTTGTAGCTGTTTATACAAACCTTATAAAATTTAAATTGCTACTTGGGAGGGGCTGGCCGAATGTTGATTGTCATTTACAAAGAGAAAGATAATTCACTAGTTGGTGGTATTCAGTATGATCCCAACATGGAAGGAGTGAGGGTGTTGAAGAAATAAAAAAATACAATCATTATTTCGTTATTTCGTAACCTGTACATCTTAAAATTCATTTTTGTCATCTTTAAAGGGCGGAATATATGCAAAGTGCAAATATTTCATATTTTTCATATTTTTACAAATTTCATGAAAAATTGCATATGTCGGCAAAAATAAAATTTCTCTGCATATATGTTTTTCATTTTATCAAAAGATTAAGTGCGACCCTTGCAGATAATTGAAATAATTTAAAAGGTGGGTAGGTTTTATTATTATATGGTTTATGGACCTATTTCATTATTATATGGTTTATTGCCGGCATTTATTGGATGTTTAGAAATTTTTCAAATAATCAATGATTCATAACGGAACTTTCTTTTTTCGGGATCTAGTTCGAATGCGGCGGCTTGCTTTTAAAGTTCGGACTATTGGAGATAAAATGTGGTCTTTTCTTTTGTATTTATATTGTATAGTTTAGTTTGAAAAATATATCGTTATAAATGCATTTTAGGTTAAAAGTTTTACCTAATTATATTTTTCTTTTAATTTTACTTAAAATAAATAATTTTTGTAAGAGTCGGCGTTTCTTTATTTCCATTTTTCCATGTTATATTCAAGTTATATTTTGACAAATGAATGCATATTGTTGCATATTTCAAAGAAAAACATATATATATACGCATATTGCAACTGAATTGACGTGCATATATTCCGCCCTTTAGTCATCTTGATCGTTTCTGACCAAGTTGACATTAATTTCTTACTACGATAGGATATTATTTTAGCCATTGTAACTTGAAAATAAAACAGTATTTCTTGAGAGAACCATAATTAATAAACTAAAAAGCCCTTCCATTGATAAATTGAATTGAAAAAGTAAAATATGTAGGTACCTACACCTATTCTAAACATAAAATATAAATTTTTTGAAAAAACTAAAATAAAAATCTATTCCAAAGGTAAACATAATTTTAATGAATTGAGTGCTCAAATAAACCACCTTGCTGTGCCAGACAATAACCAAATCTGTGATGAGGATTTGATCTCATATCTCTAAGATTTTTTTGGCGTAATGTTGGCACAAACGTGCTGTATTTTTACCCTCAATTCATTTAAATTATTAGCTTTTTCAAATGCATGTTGGTAAATGCTATTTTTTGAAAATGGAGGGTGAAAATACAGCACGTTTGTGCCAGCATTACGCCAAATAATCCTGGTATCTCAATTGTCACGAAAGAACTAACCAGAAAAGGAATTTCTGGAAAAACATTACAATCTGCACTGATGGTAGACAAGCCCTATTAGCCTTGAACAGACAACGTGTTATATCGGGGCTAGTACTAGAGTGCCACCAAGATTCAGTTTACGCCTCGGCAGATAACAATATTATCCTGAGGTGGGTTAAAGGGCGCGACAAGTGTGAAGGTTGTCGCATTGCCGATCCTTTAGCCAGGGAAGAGGCTGGACTAAAACATTTAGGGCCCAGTGACACCTACGGCCTAACGACTTCGACAATTGCGGAACTGACCAAACGTTACACCCATGCTCAATCCCTTAAGAGATGGGATGGAATCAAAGGATGCAGTCTTGCCAGGATCACCCTGGGCGACCCTGAGAAGCTGGCGCCGAAGTAATATTTGGTGATGACCAGGAAAAACCTACGTTTTACTGTAGGACTGGCCTCTCTACTAAGGAAACACTTCCATACTATGGAGCTAGTGGACACACCTCTATGCAGGATGTGTGAACAGGAAGATGAAATTGTCAGGCATGTGTTATGCAAGTGTCCGGAGTTATCATCAATAAGAGAGTGTGTGTTCGGTGAGTCTTTGCCTACACCTGCCGATATAAAGGAGATGTCTCCTAGTGACCTGTCCACCTTCCTGGGAAGGACAGGATGGACGATGACCTGAAAGGATAACTCCTCGGGAGAATGTACGATTGGTCACATGTGGCCTAAGTGCTGTGAGCCTACACTCACTCTTCCTACTCTACAGATAGAGAAATAGAATGATTGAGTAAATCAGAAAATCATACTTAAATATTATTTCACCAGCCACATATTTCAGTTGTGAAATAATCATAGTATTACTTTCACTTCTTGAAGAAACGAGTACGAAACTGCTATCGGCTTACGGACTACCTGATCTGGGTTTTGGTCTTGAATCCAAGTCAAAACGAAATATCTTGGAACGGAGTGTACCCACGCCGATAATAATTTAAATCGATACAAATAATTCAAATGTACTTATTTCCATAGTACATGTTTGCAACAATGAATTTATAACCATTCATGTAACTCTCAAACTAGCGATTTATACCTTATCAAGGGTAGATGTTAAACAAATAACAAATGTAGTCTGACCATTTTAATTAAAATAAATTTGTGATATCATTAGTTCCAGTGAACCACCAACGATTGCATTTTATTTGAAAATAATTGCTCTCTATCGATAAAAAATCCCCAGTTAAATCATTTCTGTTTCCTGTGCTTGTTATTAAACGTATTAGAATCAAATTAACCCTCTTGATTTACGTGACAAATTACTCCAGGGGCGTGCTGACGTGGAAGTGTAAAACCGTAGGCAGCTGAAATCGCATTCTCGTGTAATTACTAGTTTGAAAGTGTAAGTTTGAAAACTACGATTTTTATGTCATTTGAATGATTGATTACTTTGAAAAAGGTGTTGTAACGAGTGTATTTGGCTTATAATAACAGACCTCAGTCTGACATACGACAACGATTAAATAGCGATATGTTTTTTACATTATACACACTTATTTCAAATTGTTAAATTGTCCAACTATTAATATACAAACCGGTATAAATTCATTGTCTATAATCAATATTTTGAGTGACTGTATTCTATGAAACATCAGTGTATATTTTGATTTCTTTGAACCACAATGAATAGTTATAAAAACTAAAAAATACACTTTATATGTAATCGAACTAATATAATAAAATAATTCTTAATTGAAGAATAATGTCATTATGGTAAAAGCCAAAAAGAACTAGTGAGAAATTATGACAATTGAAATCGAGCACCCCACGCTATTACCATAGTGACATTATCTGGATAATCATTTTATTTTATTTTATTCTTAAATTAAGAATTATTTTGTAAGTTTTAGGTCGATCACCTATAAGGCGTTTTTTTAACTATAATTTATTTTTTATTATACCTGCATCATAATCGCTGATGAAAACACGCAAAAGCGTGCTTAAAAGGCCGATTAAAGCACATGTGCTCTATAAATTCACCTTGGTAACAATAAAAAAATTATACTGTCAACATTTTGTGAAAACTGTCAATTCAGTACAAACCTTCAAAAATAAAAAGGTATCTTCAGGTGCTGTTACGAAAAATTTGCGTAGTTCCTCTTCTGTAAACATCCAAGACTTTTTAGGCTCATGTCCTTTGTTTGTGCTTTTCATAAAAGCATGTAGTTTATGAAAAGAAGCAATGTTCACCCCGTGTTTGAATCGCAGCATCGTTTGCAGTTTGGAGTGAATGCACCACAATGATGACGACTTGTAAAGACTTGACTATAATGAAACTGAAAAAGGAATTTCAATTTCGTTTTTATAAAATTATAATGTGAGTATTTTTCAGACTGCGGTGCAGGTATAATAAAAAATAGCGTATGATAAACGTGTATAAGCGCCTTTTAAGCACTACTCCGTTAAAAGGCGCTCGGCTTTGCCTCGTGCTTCCAAACTCGTCGTGCGTGCTTAAAAGGCTTGCTTATACACTTGTATCATAATATACTATTTCTCTTTTTAGTGAGATTTACTATAAGGTATTTTTTTTCAAACTTGATGCTAGATCAAAATAATGTTTTTTTATTGGAACAACCTATATTCTACTACCATATTCTACATATCGTCATCTGTCCTTGACAAGTGTGCCTAATTCCGAATTAATATGAGCGTTCATAGTGATTAAAAGTCGAGTTAAAAGGTTGAGTTACAAACATACATACACACAAGTGAACCTAATATCAAAAGCGTGTAAAAAGAGTCTGTAATTTGGAATAATAATGAATACAGCGAGAGAAATGACGTCATCGTTGTTTGGCAACACTCTCATTTTGATGGCTATTTTTATAGAACGAGCAAAGTTATACATACCTGCCAAATGTCAGATTTTTATTACTTATACATGATAACGAAAATTAACAAAGTTATGAAATACATGAAAGCAGATGCTCATACATATTTATCTGTGAAACTTTTTTTCACCATTTAGCAGCATTAATTGACAAATCATTTCTGCTGTCAAGGATGTGAACACAATTTTAGGACAAAACTGTATAATCTTTTGAGAAGAATCTGTAAACCCACTTTTCGTAAACGATTTTCCGGTTTCTTTTCTATTTAAAACAAGAAGATGTATGTATCAGTGTTTTTGTCAGATTAATAAAAAGTAAATGTAGCATTTAAGATATATTCGGGTAACCTTTGAATGGAAAAGAGTAGCTATAAAGAAAGAAAGTCAAGCTTTTGGAAAGGGACATTTTAAGGGGTCCTTTCTACGAGCTGACCACTTGAACTTTTGTCAGCGCCCATGCGAATGGACATTATATCCAACTGAAAAACGATCGTGCACTTGACATAAAATCTATGAATAAAATATCATTCGCTTACGTACCGTTTAACTTGAATTTTATTATTTAAACGGCGTTTTCTGTTTTAAAATACTCTTGTGGAGTTCGCTAAATATGTTTTTGTTTTATGTTTCCGACATAACCACATAACCTATAACGATTCTCTTTCTCTTATTTTTAGTTATAAAATAACAGAGCTGGAAACTGAAGTACAGCGAAATTCAATTTCATCGATGTTACATTTTATGTGAATAGTAATATTCAATTTGAATTCGTTATTAACTATTTATAACGAAGGGCCAGAAGGAGAAAACGAACCAGAGCTATTGTGTGGTATTTAATTTAAAAAAATTCAGCTTCCAGCTTTGATTGGAAGTACCTGAGTAACATGAGTAGCATGGGGGGAATTCATAATTGTCTCTTGACTGAATTATGAAGCACCAAATTTTAAAATGAATTTCTTATTTTAAAAGATTTGGTATAATATTGTTACACCGAGAGAAGAGTTATTTATAGACAAATAAACTGATTTGTTTGATCCCCCTTCTTTTGAAACTAACATTGCTTATTTATTATTAAGAAGCCATATTAACGTGAAAATATTGGGAAATTTTGATATAAAAAAATGATTTATTCGAGTGTAATTTCTTCAATGTAGAAAAATTTGTTCTCCTTTATGCACACCTTCATACAATTGTTCTTCAGAAACTATAAAAGTTTACGGAGCACAATATAATATTTTGTTATGAAATATAACAATGCTATTTGGGTAAAAATAGTTTTCATTACCCAGAATAATACGGCGGGCGTAATTTCGGCCGGTAATCCCTTGGCCTACCTGCATAAATCAAGGGGTACCATTGATGACAGGGGTAATTTCGGCCGAGGGGTTGATGTTTACGATGAGATTAAAATATTGGTAATTACGCTTAATAGTTTCTGTAAAATATTAATTGTGTATATATTTGGAAATACCTAATCCTGTGTACCTGTCGGAAATACCTTTAATTTACTTATCTCTTTATTCTAGTCCGATGAAACTACGTTGGAGAGAAAAATAGTGACGACTTCATGCAAGCGCAAAGCTGAGGAAGACATATCGGAGAAACCTTCAAAAATTATTAAAAGCGTTCTTTCAAATCATTTGCCAGAGAATTTGTCATCGATAGATGTCAGTCTAATAAGGAGAAATTTGTACAACAGCCGCCGTAAGCTCTTACCAGCCCTGCCTAAGGCGCGACGGCCGGATTGCATCCCGCTAAGAGCAGGTAGAATTTTTACCATCCGAGTTGCATCCCACGACCATCCGAATTGCATCCCATTAACCAATTTTATTTTAGCAGCAAAACTAATGTATGTTCTGATAATAACCAACAGCGTTGTCACGTTTACTTAATACTAAATAATACTTAATCAATTGTAACATTCAAAATGTTTATTGACACATAAACAAATGTTTACTTAATACTAAATAATACTTAATCAATTGTAACATTCAAAATGTTTATTGACACATAAACAAATGTTTACTTAATACTAAATACTAATGGGGTATTAAGTAGAGATTAAGTTTGATGGTTGCATTTAAAAAGGGCTGACGCTTATACTTTACCAGTAGTTCAAAATTCTGATTCGTTTCGCAAAGATCGTAGTAACATTTTGTAGTTATATATTGTGTGATTTTGGTGAAAATATAGAGATCAATACGGTTTTAAGTGAAAAGGGTAAAGTTTTAATTGTTTTTCAGGGGTATACATTCTGTTTTCAAAAAATGTTAGGTAAAGATACGGTGAAGAGGTGGCAATGTACAAAACGAAATTGTAAAGCTTTTCTTAAAACAAATTGTGTAAGTGATGAATTAATTGAATCGGTGTTAAATCACAACCACGAGAAAGTGCCAGCGGAAATTTTAAACAGACAAAACATTAGTAACTCTGTTAAATGTGCTGCTGTAAGTGACATGTGTGAAAAGCCAATGAAATTAATTCGGAATGAAATAAAAAATAGGGAGATAGATACTATAACAACTAAGGATGTAGAACGAATTCGTAAAAACATTCATAGTGCAAGATCGTCAAATGGTTTAATACAGGTTCCAAAAAGCGTAACAGAATTTCACAATTCAATTGAAGTAGTCCCCATCGTGACCAATAAAAATGAAAATTTCTTGTTGAGAAACGATAAAGAAAATAACATCATTCTATTTTCTTGTCAAACCAACCTTAATTTATTGTCTTCTTCTTCAGATCTTTACGTGGATGGTACGTTTCAGTATTGTCCAAAATATTTTCTACAATTGTTTACCATTCATGCTTTAAAAGATAATACCTATATTCCCCTAGTTTTCTGTTTACTTCCTAACAAACTCTCTTTCACATATTCTCTTGTTTTTCAATACTTAAAAGAGGAGTGCTTAAATCTAAATATTCCTTTAGCCCCTAAAACCATAACCGCAGATTTTGAAATTGCAATTCATAAAGCAATTTCAGAAACTTTTCCTTTGGCATCTATCCGTGGCTGTAAATTTCATTTGGGACAATCCTGGTATAGAAAAATTCAAGCGGTTGGCTTATCAGTTCCGTATCAAAATAAGTCAGGCCAATATGACGAAATTTCGAAGTACTTGACATACATCTTTGGTTTATCTTTTCTTGACCCTAAAGATGTTGGAGAAGTTTACGCTTTTGACTTGGCTGCAATCCAGCCGGAAAATGACAAACTAAGTGAATTTTGCGACTATCTTGTCGAAAATTATATAGAAGACAACGCGACATTTCCGCCACATATTTGGGCTGAACATTCAGAAACTCTTCAACGAACAACAAATGCTTGTGAATCTTTTCACTCCAGGTATAATAAATCCTTTTACTGTGCTCATCCAAACATAAATGTATTTTTATATGTACTTTTGCAGTTTCAGATCGACACATACATAAAAATTAATAGTGTACACCTTATACCAAAAGTTCACACCAATGTATTAAAAAAACGAGATTTTATTAAAATGAAAATTAAAGAGCTAGAAGAAAATATAATTACAAAGTTTGAGTTTGTTAAAACAGTTTCGTATAGGTGTAAACCTAAGGTTTAGGGTATTTTTAGTTATTATTGTACCTTTATGTATGTTATGAAAGATTGAACCTCTTAACCTATAATCTACATAAAAAAATGTTAAGTGCAAAAGTTTATTTTATTTATGTTAACTAGATATTTTACGTTTAATACATTTTTATCCTTTTTATGTGTATCTTTTTATTTAAATTGATTTATTTCCAAATATATAAAATACAAATAATTACCTAAACTTTTAATCGGTACATTGATTTTTAAACTATATTTCAAGAATTTTAGCACAAATTGGCAACGTTGCGGCGCAGTTTACCTGAAATTGTGTTATTAATTAGTAAATACCTTTTTTCGAGGTGGGATGCAATTCGGATGTGACCTTTTCTTGGCCAGGTAAAAGTTGAATTTTTGGGATGCAATTCGGATCTCGCCGCCTAAGGATATTCACGATGTACATTCTGTACTCGATAGTTATGGACCGAAAACCACAACAGGTGAAAATTTTTTGTTTATTAACAGCACATAGCGCCAGAATCTCATTTTCCACCAAATATATGGGCATATGAAAACCCATCAATTAAAAGAACCACAAATGCCTGCGAATCATTCCATTCGCACTTCAATTCTAGTTTTTATTCAAGTCACCCTTCTATATTTATTTTTATAGAAAAATTAAAAGATTGTCAGATCGATGCATATTTAAAAATAAAAAATTTAAATATTCCAGCAAAAATTAAAGACAAACAAGTAAAAAACAAACTAAAATTTATCGAAAACATGGTAAATATGCTTCGATCTGACAATATTTCTAGAATTAATTTCGTTAAATCTGTATCACATCAAAACGTTTTTTAAAAATTTATAGTTTACATAAGTTGATGTAATAATTTTATTGAAATAAAGAAATATTTTAATATAAAGCATTCTGTTATTTTATTTGATTTGCGGCCGAAAATACCAATGTACCACAAACATACACATTTCTCAATTAAACCTGTCAGATCTACTCCAAGATCTCCAAAAAACTATGGGGAAAACATTAATGAGCACACTGAAGGATAGACAAGGCTATCTTGTGGATACCATTGTTGGTTATGTTTTAGATCATGTAGGTTTGTTTAATTTTAACAATGTATGGTCTTCATTTTATAAAATGTATGGTACCTATCTATTTTAAAAATGTATAGTTTTCTTTTTGATAGATCAAAATATTCAGCAGCAAGTTTTTTATTCCTATCCTGCTTTCCTACTAAACAGTTTTATGCATAAATAGAGACCATTAATATTAGATTTAAACACGTTTGTCATGAAAATAATGTAATTTTAATCCGTGTCCAGACTAACCATCGACCAATTCGATCGAATAGTCCACACATACAAAACGAAAGTCAACTTTGTTGTTCGACATAGTCTGGAAACGGCTTAGACAAATATTTGTGAGAAATATATTTTCCTAAGTAACCTAATTATTTAGAGAACCGTGTGAAAGTTATCCATACTGCTTAATACACCGTAAACTTTTAATATATTTCTAAATATTTAGAAACATTTCAAAAGCTCAGTGTATTGAATAGTGCATGTAGGTAACTTCCATAAACAAAAGACAATACCATAAATAATTCGGTTTTTTAGGAAAATATATTTTTTCACTATACCTAAAGCAATATAATGTTTATGGAAATTATGGTTCGGTTATGATAAATATATTGAATTTCAGTAAAAATTAATAGTTTTCTTGAAGAAGGAACATTTGTTTCCAACAAAAAAATATAATTTGCTGTGAAGGATACATTTTTTACGAATGAAAAACATATCGTTAACCCAGACAATATACTTATTTATGGTAAAGAAATATATTTTACCGATACAATACATTTTTTATGATAAAGAAATTCTGCCATAAAGTAATTTTTTTATAATAAAACAATATAGTTAGCTTGCAAAAATAAGTTTTTGTTATTGGAAGACTACTTTATTTAATTTAAATGCTTTAAATGCTTTAAAAGATTAATATAACTATTTTGTCACTATACCTCAATAAATGTTGTTTGAGACAAATATGATACATTTTCACAAGAAATAAATGTAATTTTCGATAGATAACTCATTTTATTGATGACAATGAATATGTTTTCATTCATCAACAATATTACTTTCCGAACTTGAAACAAATCCTTTCTTAATGACAAATCAAATATTTCGTTAAGCCATATGGAAAATCACATTTATTTGACATAATAAGATTTTGATAGTCACAAATAAATATTTTTCTCGGTGTATTCCTTTCCCTATAATAACTTTCTTTATTTGTTCGAATTGAACCTTTACAACCCAATAGTATACTATCAGAACACAAAATCCCTTATACTCCAAAACTAAACTATAAAACTATAAACTAATATCAATTGTTCACTTGTTCCACATTAGTTCTCGGCTAAATGATTCCAGATTTATGTTTTCTTTCTCTTTAAGGAGCTCTACATATCCTCAGAATAGGTCCGACGTTACAATATGTATGGATATTATATCTAGTTTCTGCGTTTAGAAGGATGGATTTAACATCCTATACAGCCACAAACACCCAGTAGAAACGCCCAAGCGGAATTGGAGTAAAATAAGTCCGTCTGGCGGGGGAAAGATGGTGTGATATCGGAATTTATTGATAATGGATATTTAAAAAAATTTGTCTGAGTAGTACTGATTTGGAATGGTTACTGAGCAAAATTTCACATCTGACAGATAGATTGGTTGTAATACTCACTGAAAGAAAACGTTTTTGGGTAAATATGGAGATAAAAGAATTTCGAGTTTTGATTAAACATTATTTTTTACGTGAAAAAACAATTGAAGAGACCGAGGAAACTACGTAGGTACATACTGCCTTGAATGTGCTCCGTCCCATGGAATGATTTGTAAGTGGTTCTCTTCTTTTAAAAGTGGCTATATGAACACGGATGATGTTGAACGTTCAGGACCGTCATTAACTGTATAACTACTCCAGAAATGGTTAATAAAATCCGTGCCCTTGTACTTAGCGATCGTCGAATAAAAGTACGTGATTTAGCTAGAGAAATACATTTTTCAACCGAACGGGTATGCAATAAAATGTATCTTCAAGGTGGGTGCCACGATTGCCAAATGCAGATTAAAAACTCGCTCGCATTAGAAATTGAAACGAATGTTTGGATATCGTAATAATTTTTCATCACAGTAGATGAAACTTGGGTACATCATTATACCCCTGAAACAAAAATACAGTCGAAACAATAGATTTTATCCGAGGAACGTACTTCCAAGAAAGCAAAAACCGTTTTTTCGGCCAATGAGACCATGGAAACAGTGTTTTGGGATTCCAAAGGTGTAATCTTTATTGATTATTTGAAAAAAGCTGATTGCTTACACCTTTTGATGCTGAACTTAAGAAAAAACGACCGCATTTGTTAAAGAGTTTTGTTCTATCATGATAATGCTCCTGGCAATTCGTCCGCTATTATTGCAGAAAAATTAGTGGAACTGCGTTCCCCCATATTCACCTGATCTGGCTCCTTCCGATTACTTTCTGTTACCAAACTTAAAAAATGGCTTGGTGGAAAACGATTTTGGACAAATGAGGAGATAATTGCAGAGACAAACGCGTAATTTGCGGAACTCGCTGGAATAAGTGTAGAGAGTTAAAAGGAGATTTTGTTGAAAAATAAAATATTTTCTTTACAGTAAAGTAACTTTGGAAAGTCACTATTCCGTCAAACCGCCCTCGTACATGTTTGGTGTTGTAATACTTCAAGACATCGTAATTGGTTTTGGATGGTCTTCTATCGCTAATGTAATAAAATAATAACTAACTGTATGTGAGTTTATTGTTAATTGAAAATTAAAAGCAAACTATACGACTTAAAGATCGCATATTATCATTCTACGACATATTATAAATTAGTAAGAGCTGTAAAACTAGATGTGCTCATAAACTCAACTTAACTACTTTTAATTTCATAAACTGTATAATTAGGATTTTAATATTTAAAATCCAATTAAATTTAATTTAGATATCTGATTTAAAGTGTAATAAAACCCACGCATGAAATATAAATTGAACTTCTTATGAAAGAACATACTGTCTTCAAACTAAAAGACATTTATTGGTAACCAAATGTAGATATATGTGATTGTATATTTTTCAAGTAAATGATATTGCCGTTCTTTCTTGTCAATATATTTTTTTATAAAAAATACTTGAAACCTATTTGATATGTCGCTTTCTACGGAAAATATACTTTCCTCTTTGTTAATACACCTAAAGTATCCTTGCTGAACCGTTACTAATTTTTCTCCATCACCGAGAAAAAGATTTATTTGTGACAATCAAAATCTTATTATGTCAAATAAATATGATTTTCCGTATGGCCTAACTAATATTTAATTTGTCGTTAAGAAAGGATTTGTTTCAAGTTCGGAAAGTAATATTGTTGATGAATAAAAACATATTCATTGTCATCAATAAAATGAGTTATTCTGAGTTATTCTTGTAAAAATGTATAATATTTGTCTCAAACAACATTAATTGAGGTTTAATGACAAAATAGTTATAATAATCTTTGAAAGCATTCAAATTAAATAAAGTAGTTTTCCAATAACGAATACTTATTTTTGCAAGCTAACTATATTGTTTTATTATAAAAAATTACTTTATGGCAGAATGATATTTCTTTATCATAAAAAAATGTATTGTATCGGTAAAATATATTTCTTTACCATAAAAAGGTATATTGTCTGGATTAACGATATGTTTTTTATTCGTAAAAAATGTATCCTTCACAGCAAATTATATTTTTTT
>CAJUYH010001470.1:20528-69332 GCA_910591685.1 Galerucella tenella | reverse complement strand
TATTTCATTTTTTTACTAACTTTTAATTTTCTGTGGCTAATAGACTATGTCTGAGGCCATTCTCCACCACACACACACACACACACACACACACACACACACACACACACACAAATAATCTTGGTGCTTGGTTAATAATAATAATCTTCACCACCTTGGCGTATGATATACTATTCAATAATTGTAATAAATTGCATCAACAAAATTTAATAACGATTGATTTTTTTGCTTCCAGGATGAGGCAACTGTCCCCCGTGTATTTTGCTCGATACCTACCTAATTTGGTCGCAGTAATGCAGAACTCAACTTATCTTATTAATTCATGAATAAGATCAAGAAATTAATATCTACACTAATAATTGGCTTAGCGTCCACCCTATTCACCGGATTTAGGTGGATAAAACCACTACCAACAAAATAACAACTGTTTTTCCAATTTTTATCTAAAACAAAAATTGAAAAATTCATAACTTTGGATATATGAATTCCTGGCATTTTAACTAGCTAATAAAAGCAGTCAGTCTGATTTACTATCAATCTCGGGTATATGGATATGCACCCACCAAGATAATGAACTAGTGGGTGATACACGCTGTACTGCCACATTGTTTCTATGCTAATATTTCAACTAAGAAAATTGTCTGCGATTATCATAAACTTTTACTTGATGTAGTAAATGTTGAACAATAAAAACACCGTACGCCTTCGTGTTAGCGTGCGTGTGCGTATTATTATTACTTTTAAGGTACGGAATTTGGAATTTAATGTATTAGAAGGTTATTTAAATTACAAATGGTGGTTTTGCCAAGAAATTATCTCGACCGATCGAGATAATAATTCGAAAAAGCTGGAATCGACTCAAAGCTTTTTGCAAATTGTTAAGAAAGTTGTTGATTGCTCGATAATACAAGTTTGGCTGTGGTTATTAAACAAATTGAATAACTAGAGAAATAGTTTTGTTATTACTGTCAAGTAAGTATTTACACTATTCTTCTTCTCTTTGAAGGTTCATTACACTCCACGTCGTAAATATATCAGGTTCATACTACGTAATGTCTCTTACACAGTTTCTCCTAGAATTTTTGGCAAAACTCACTATTTTGATGCTCTATTGCTTGGTCAATTTATATCACAAGCCTATATCTCTGTCTGCTCTGTCTGCTGTATAGTTTGTCTCAAAGTATATTGTCTTCACTTTTGCCGGCAATAATACAATTGCAATATATCACATGGTCAATAGCTGCTGTTTAAAAGATCACCAGTGGCAGACTATTTAAAATTATTATAACAAAGATCAAATTCACAAATATCTATATTTTTGTATTTTCATCACACATCCTTTGTTTTTCATTTAACATGCGATGACCATTTCTCTAAACGTTTTTCTTTTTCCTCCTAAATGAGAGATTATTGAATACTATTCAGTTAAATAAACTATAACCAGGTAAAAAAAAATAACAATATCCAACTTTATTGGTCTGGTTTCATATTATTCTAAATCTAATTTTGTTTTACTGCAAGACTTATCATTAAGATCAATTGAAGGCCTTAGTGTGAAACAATAACAAGCCACACATTTTTCAAAATCTATTTTACTATGTACCTAATAGATAGCTTAGCTATTTGTCAATAAATGCCGCCATAATCCAGAAATCATGTTGTTGCAACTCTCTACTTTTCAGAGACTATTTGTGTTGAATAGTGACAAGCAACAGAAAATGGCGGATACCGATTAGTTCGTGCTGTAGTGTTTTGCTATAAAGTTAAGAAATGAGCAGTTTTAGTGATGATGTTGAATCACCCGTAGATGATAGTGATCTCGATAAGGATTATATTCCTAGTGACAATGAAAATCAACCTAATAATCAGCAGGTAAGCTTTTTTTTAAATAATGTGGCTTGTCACAGTTTTGCACTTGAGCATTCTAATGTAAAAAATTAGTAGCTTGTTATACTATTGCATTTATATTCTAGGAGTCTGATGTAAATGATATGGCAAGTGAAGATAGTGAGGGCCCAACTACGACAAAAAGACCTAAAATTAGTTCCCCCAAATGAGCTACCAAAAGCAGGTGGAGACAAGAGAATGTAGAATGTAGACCGAGATTTTGCTCTCATCGAAAAGCGCCACAAAAAGTATGCCCCACTTATCTACTCCCCAAGTGATTGGCACCATGTTATAAGAGAATCGAATATAAAAGAGTCCTTAACTTGACTATTATGAATCAAAGTGGTTTCCTGAATTTCCAACCTATCCTAACTAACATAAAAAAAAATCTGTGTACGGAAGACAACGAAAACCTGAATTTCTGTAGTGCATTTTCCTTTCATTTTAAACCTGATAACAGTAAAGTAGTTTACGTGAAATATACCGTCAATGACAACTACAAAACAGTCTCTATCACTAAAAAAGGACTCCCCACCCAGACATTGCTTCCTGAATTACGCCCAAAATACTTGAAACCAATAAAAATATCAAAAAAGAAACTAGATAATGTCAAATCATTGCTACCTTATGTTCCTCCTGTTCATCATAAATTTTTTTCTTCCTTACAATGCTCATTTAATGAAAACCCTGAAACTGAAGGCGCTGACGAATTCGAAATAGTTGAGTGATGGAAGTCCCTTTTGACCTAATTTTTCGTACTTTTAACCAAAGTGGTTTTAAAGTTTTTAATGTTTTGTTTTAAAACAATAATGTAACAAGCCTCATTTTTTTAATAAAATGTTTTTTTCTGCACGCATTTCATTTTTTTTATTCCGAGGAATAGCAGAATTTGAATACCACTACTAGTCGTAACAAAGTATATAACATTAATTAACCAAAAATCTCCGATTGATTTTTAATATTTTTTTAAAACTTTTTAAATTCGTTTTCCCAACAATTTACCTTATGTGGCTTATCATTATTTCACATTAATGCCTTCAATTATTACAAAAGGGTCTATATTATTTTGAATATGAATGTATGAATCTTCAATTTTTATAGCGTGCTATACAGAATTTTTCCAGCTTGGGATGGGTATATTATTAACTCATCAACTTATATTAACTAATGTAAAACTCGGCAGTAGGGCGACATTATTACAAGGAATGAAACTAGGCTGCGGTAAGTCGGTTGTTAGATGCCAACGAAAGAGCATAGTGTCGTGGGTACTACCGATTTTTGATAGATTTTATTGTTTTTAATAGCTTTACACAAAAACACTTATTCTCGCCGTTGACGGGTTAACTATATTTTTAATTAATTCTATAACATTTTCTGTTCTCAACTTTGATTTTACTTGATACCACAAATGCTCCCTATGGGGTTGAATATACAATGGTGTGGAGGAAAACGTAGCACAGTATGTCCCTGTTCCTTTGCTAAACTGTCACATGCATATTGTTTCTTAATAGAATATGATTTCAACACCTCCAAAAGCTGCTTCTTCTTATAATCAGGTTCAAAATAAATATAATTTTGTAACAAATAATATTGTAACGTTTATTCTAATCTATATTTACAATTAATTTATATTTACAGATTTATATTCAAATACAGTCCTTATTTAATAATTTATATAATACACTAAACACACACTAACTATAATTTATATAAGAGTCACTTAATAAACACTTTATCGAGGCGCGATTGCTTTCTTTCAGTATCAACACTAACTGACTAACTAACTCCGCTGCGATGCTCGTCGCCTATTTATACTCGCACGTCTTGTAGTTCTAGAAAACTCTCGAAGTTCTGGTGGATGCGCTGGGTTTTCCTGGATGTTACGTATTCCAGATTGTTCTCGAAAATAAGGCGGAGGAGTCATAGTCGTATCATATGGGAATTTCACTGGGGGCACTAATTGAGCACATTAATGCAGCAGCTCGCGTTACAATATGATTGAATTTCAGTCTTCCTACTTGATGACTTTGGTGCTTTTTGTAATAGGCGGCTGTGGTAAATTATTTCAAGAAGGTCGTTAATGGTCGTATAGATGATTACTGGCAAAAGCTAAGACGATCTTTGAGACTAACTATACTCGTCTTTCAAAGGGGGTTCAGGATATGGATCGTATTTTCACGGTGAAGAATGTCAATTTATAATTTGAATTTGACATGTTTTGTGATTTTTATAAATATTTACAGTTGGCTTTTATACATATAACAAAATAGGTCACTATTTGTTCTCTCAAAAATATTAAACATCAGGTGGGCATCACTTAAAATGTAACTTCTGACATTATGATATTATGTCATTATCGAAATAATTATCAATAAGTATCTTAAAAATCTCATAATTTTTTAATTGATAGAGGAATTATTAGAAACAGTTTTTTTTGTAAGAGTACCTACCTAATAGATTATTTACCCTTGCATTTACTGTTTATCTGACGGAAACCGCATTTTCTTGGAATATATTTTAATAAGTATATGGAATAATAATTATGCCTTGACAAAAATTCTTTTAAAATTAAAACCGGCAGATGAGCACAGGTTCTATATTTATGAGATAAATTTTGCAAAATTATTACGTACAAGTACGTAATTATACACAAGAAGGTGCCTTAAGGCTTTAGGGCGATATTTATGTAGGCGATAGAATTAAACGCAACTTTATCATTAATTATTTCAGATTTTAACAGTTGATATCTTGCATTATAATGACCTTGAAATTTTTTTCTAGAAATTACTACCTTGGCCGACCGTATATTTGTGTGTGTGTATATAAAGCTAGGTAATCAATATACAAGAATAAAAAATTCTTATTATAATATTGATAAATATTACTTACGCATCACGATCTATACTTATACTGTGTGGAAAACCCAAATGGAATGAATTCTTCACTTACAGCCTCCAATTTTTTAAATTTGTAAGTCCTACGTACATAGACTTGTCGTCGGCACTTTTATGTGGCCCTGATAAAGATATGCCGAAAAATGATCGTTAAAACACCGGTGTGTTGTGTATGTAGGGGTCGCGCGAATTACTTCATAGTTTGTTCATTAATAAATGAAGTGCTTGGTAAGGGGGCTGATAAAAATGTACGTTGTTAGGACAAAAAAGGTATTATTTGCTATGAACGGTACTTTATAGTATTTAATTGGGAACATAAAATTATAAGAAATAAACAAGAATCATTTATTAGAATAAAATAGGATAGAATTCGTCAAAAATGTAGAATAAAACAAATCCAAATTTAAAGGTACCTCAACTTAAAAGGCAAAACAAAAAGCAATAGCTAGAAATTTTGTTTGTTTTTCACCAAATGGAAATTTTATTTTGCTTTTGTCTGAGAAAAAATACCTATTTGTATTTAGTTAATGAAAAGCATTTTTTTAATAAATAATCAGTAGTAAGTAGTATAGGTAATGTTCCATACAACACATATTTTTTCAAAATAAATATCTCGTAATTATAATAGGGTACAAGCATAAATTTTGCTATTGGTGGGAATAGACGCTTTATCAGGTCTCCCTACACCTTGCATATTTTTCCAAAAAAATATAAACTTTATTTTGAAAACGACTTTAAAAATCATAAAATTTGAAAGTCCACCAAAACGCGCTTCACGTCATAAAGATGGTTGCCCCATGGAGTCATTTGTTTACGTTCTTATTCGTGTATCACGCTCTGAGGTCTTGTGACCTAATTTGTTTCTGAAAGCTTTAAAAATGGATTAAGTCGAAAAAAAACTTTGTACTCCAAGTATTGCATTCTTCCAGTGTGTAAATCAACGTCTATTAAAACTCCACACAAAATATCTGTTACGTTACCTGGTGGCGCAAGCAAAAATACACTTGAGAGAAGGGCATTATGGTTGCAAGCTATGCGTCGAAACAAAGACGATATTTCGACAAATACTACTACTTCTATGCTGGTAATTTTTATTCTTAAATAGTTTGAGGTTATGTACCTATATGTCTAGGAATCAGCCATAAAAACATTATTTTCTCACGACCACACATCGAAATATGGTTGGTATATATTATATAAATAATACATAGTTTAAATCGTACTACGTAATGCTTTAACTCTTATTTCCTCTGCATTAAAGCAGCTGTTTAACTTCATAAATTCAAGCAGCACAAATGAGTCTACTTTGGGCAAATCATCAGTTTGTGCTTTTATAAAACCTTCGCTAGCCATATCTTTACTCACAAAATATGAAAGAATCGTCACTGAACACTGAACTAGTAAATAAAATATATTCTTCTAAAAGTTTTAAAATATCTTTGGAAATATCGAATATTTATGTCCATTTTCCACTTTACGTTGGCTTTTAGAAATAAAAAAAGCACACACAAACACGTAATGGTCTCAAACAAACATATAAATGATATTTTTACGTCGATGAAGCAATTAATAGTTGATTAAAATATAATATAAACACACAACTACACATAACCTAATACAATACCGGCCATTATTGACATAAGTAAACACAAGAGATATGACATCACACGTATCATCGGTAGCGTTCGGAAATCCTCGGGTTGTGGTCGGAAAGTGCATTGAAATTTGAATTTTATTTTAAAATTTGGGAGTAATTTCTAATGGAAACTGGTTTATTTCCTATTATTAGTAATTTTTGATGTCATATTTACTATTATAAATTAATATCCAAGCAAAATATGAAATAGGCGTGTACTCTATCAAATAATTTACAGTGAAGATAATCCAGCCGGTAAACTATTAAGTCCTCTCGTACCTTCAGACTAAAAAGACACACGGTATCTGCCCATCGCTCGATTGGGAGCTTCAGGATCCCGAAAGAGAGTAGCATCGGAGACCCGAGTGAGAAAGACATTGTGCTGGGAGGAGCTTAGAGTGAACCTACCATTCATTGTCTATGTACGGAGGTATGTCGTAAAACAAAAATATCGACAAGGTTAAGGCAAAGTGCGTCTAACAATAATAATTGATATTATGCATTATGTAATCGAACATAATTTATGTTACATCAATAACATTAGAACCACTTTACACAATAACTTTAAAAAAAATTCATTCACCTATATAGGTAACAGTATATATTTCCAATATTTAGGTATATTTCCTTTTCATAAATGGTAAGACAGAAAGATCTTGTAATGTTTGGCAGCAATTTGTTGTTGCTAGTTGACAAAGTGAAAAACAACAGCAACTTTCTAAATTATTGCGAAAAAACTGCCCTAAATATCAGCCACCAGTTTGGCAAGATTTAACAAAGTGGCAATTGTATGCTTATCACATCTAACGTATTCTCTTTTACCTCAAGATTTTCCTGAAAAACATTTTGTGATTAAAGACAGATGAACGAAATCCTCAATTTCTAAAAAAGCATATTGTATGGACTGACGAATCCAAACACAACACAACAGTATAGAGCACAGTTGTCAAAATATTTTTTTCATCTAATGTGTAAGTTGTTATTATAAGCGACTACTTAATTGGGCCACATTTTCTACCTCAGCTATTGAATGGATTGGTTTACAACACTTTTCTTCGAAATTATCTCCCTGAGGACATCCCCTCAATATTAGACAAAACATTTAGTTCATGTCAGATAGTGCTTCAGTACATTTTGGTCATATTTTTATGCAAAACTTAGATACATCTTATCCCAACCATTGGATTTGGTCGAGGAGGACCGCAATACTGGCCAGAATTGGATTCATGTGATTTGTAATTAAGGAGTTACCTTAGGTCTTCAGTTAATAACGATTTGACAAAAATCCTAGTAGAAAACGGACTATGCCATCTAGTAAAAGACATTACGTAGTGTGATCATTTGAATCGAAAAAAACGTAACTTTAGTTATTTTTTTGTTAATAACACGAAAGCTTATAAATTAAGCGTAATGGTGGTGAAAGATCTAACATACTTTAATACGAGCAATCACCTCCTGAATTTTTGAAACATCATGTATACAGGGTGTCCCATGACGATTAAGACAAGTGATATATCAGAATTGGGCAGTTGTAGATAATTATAATTTTGGGGGTGTAAATAAGAGCAAATGTTGCATCTTTTCTTGTTATTGTGTTACCCAATGAGTTATTTGTTTTTGGTCACATGACGTTGCATTCAGAATTATTAATTGTACTGTTTGTATATTTGTGCCTTTCTGAGCTCCTCCCGATAAAACAATTCCAACTAATATGGCCTCATGATTTAATATCTCTTAATGGTTTTTAAAAAAAATATAAATGAAGGAGAGGAATCTATAAAATTTGAAATTGAAATTGAAAATAACAATTTTTTGCCATTTTTAGATGTTCTTATTAATAAAACATCTACAGGGTATGAAACGAGTGTATACCGCAAACCAACACACACCAATAGTTATTTGAATTTTGACTCTAATCATTCTATAATCGTGAAAAAAGGGATAGTAAAATCTTTATACGATAGGGCCAGAATCATTTGTTCTAGTGATGATCAATTTACAAAGGAGAAAACTTTTTTAAAAGATGTTTTAAATAACAATAATTACCCTGCAGAATTTGTAAATAAGGAGATTAAGCATCATTGTTAATACCCCATAACAATAATATTAATAATTCAGCTAACATAATTTTTAGAAACTTGACAATACCGTGACAATACCGTGACAATACCGGGTTTATCAGAAAGAATTAAGAAAATTGGTAACCAATTCAATATTAGAACTAGTTTTAAATCGAATAATACATTGAGATCAATACTAACAAAAACGAAACCAATGAATGAAGAACAATCTTCAAAAAACTGCATGTATCAAATATCATGTGAATGCGACAAATTTTGTTTAGGTGAAACATCTAGACCATTGAAAGTACGAATAAACGAACACAAAAAATATATCAAAGATAGGGAATTCTTTAAGTCAGCTATTTGCAAACATGCTTGGGAAGAGGGTCATCAAATTCAATGGGATTCATCAAAAATAATATTAAAAGAACCCAATAATAAAAGACGGAAAATCAAAGAAAGTGCTTTAATACAACTAAATGCAGATAAATGTGTAGCTAGTATTTCCGCCGAATGTAGTCAAATTTGGTTACCAATGTTAGAAAGAGAAATTTCCAATAATCAATTACCTGCGTTATCAGGATAGCATCATAAGTTTTTATCCAGGTTTTCTTATGATTTATAATTTGAATAGTTGTTAATCGATACACATTTCAATACACAAAATCACAAAACTGAGTATACATAATATTTCAAAAACTTAAATATTCATACACAAAAAAACTATCAAGAAACGCGTTTTTTTAACAACATTTCCAATATAAGCGAAAAAAACGCGCTATCCCAATAAAAACCGTTCCTGCAACGTGCACTTCACTGGATTCCATTTCTAGTAGACTATCATATCGTTGGAATGTTGAATGTACCTTAATAAAAATTTGATAACAAAATTTTGCAGTCTTAAACTTCAAAATATTTTTTGATTGTCCAGTTGTCAAATTTTTTCTGTTTTGTCAGTTAGGGATAAAAATTAATTTCTACTTATTTTTTCTTGACAACGGTAGCTGGAACGCTACCGAAACGTTGAAATAAAGAATTTAAAAATGTTGTGGTTTAATTTCCCAAGAAATTAAAAAAAGAATGAATAATATACCACAAGGAACATACAGAAGATATTTAGGAAATAATCCATTTGGATATTCTTGTTAAACTGTAAAATATTTATAACAACCACGTCATTTGCATTTGAATATGAACAAAATGACCCTCAATAAAACCGCAGCAAGTTTAAACTCCTAAGCCGTTTTCCGCTGTTTTATTTTTGAGAAAAGTTGAAAAATATTTGCAAAGCCCGCGGTCTTAACTGTCTACATGACATAGCATGTCTAATTTGAACGGTTCGCCAGCCCATCAAATCGATCCGATGCTCACCGTGTCACGGCAAAAGTTTATATTGGCCGACTGTGGGTTATTACCATTTCATGGTTGCAACGCAGCATCCCACAATTATTGCCTAGGGTTATGTTCAGCTATAATCTTTCTATCAAAACCAAAGTATGCGCTGGAATCAACCGTGATCTATCGATTGCGGCGTTACAGATTTTTTTTCAATTTTTTTGCTAAAGGGCCTCTTTGCATAATGCCTAAATTGTGTTATTTAACGTATATAATTTAAAACGCGTTTCGCGACTATCATTTATATTTTGCGATACGTGTGAGAGGTTTATGTTTCCGTTGGGATATTCTTTTTAAAAATATGTAAATATCGCTAATCCGTACATTACCTGATGGTTTAATGGGCTAATCGATAAGCAGTCTCATTATATGCGAAATTAAATAGCTTTTTTCTGTATACTTATACAACATCCAGTTTTTGTACTTTATTTGGAAATTATTGATAGCACAAGTTTCACAATGAATGGAGTAAACATTTTCATGATATGGAAAAATAATTGGAAAATGCTAGGATCGACTTAAAACCTTTTGCAAATGGTTAAGTATTGTTGATTGCTCGATAATGAAAGTTTGGTTGTGTGGTAATTAGCCTATAATTAGTTATAAGCAGTAAATAAACAATTATTTAACAAATTGAATATCTAGAGGAAAACTTAATACCAAAAATGATAGGTAAGGGTTTTTCCTACAACCACTATGCAAAAAACGCTTTTTCCTAAGATCACATATATCGCACTGTCTAGTTCTATGGAAAGTGGCCTTTATTCATACGCGTACGGAAAAAAAACTTATCCGTACGTGTACGGATAAAAAAGCTGTCAAATGAATTTTTATTAAGATTGACCACTGACAAGCTGTCAAATATATAATTTTTAATTAGCTTTACCTATGTAATATCCAAATTTGATGCGATCTATTTGAAAAGTGAAATTTTTGTCATTTTCTTGAATAAAAAAAATTAGGGCGCGGTCGAGGATCGATCCCGCGTACTCTTCTTCAGAAGTTATGTTGTACCAGCTAATCCAAATCACCTGTTACGATAGTAGGAAAATGTAATAATCTTGAAAGGTATTCATGATAAGTATGTATGAAGTATGATGAACAATAATAATTTCACATTCAATTTCTATAATTATTCAACCAATTAATCATTGTAATAACCTACCTATATTATATAGTTAAACTTCTTGAATTTTTGTCACTATTGATAGTTATTGTTAATATTGAAATCATTTATGTTAACTTCAATTGTAACATTTAGTGTATTAATATGTCAGATGTTGATTACACATTATTTGGTGAAATTATCACGGGATCGTAGGAAAAATACTGTACATTACTCGTGCGAAAGTGATTTTTCACACTCGTGTGATTGTCGCACTCGGTTCACGCCTCGTGATACAAAATTTCCCACTCGCGTGAAAAATGTCACTTTCCGCACACGTTATGTAATATACTATTTTTATACAAATTTTAATACCCACACAAAGCAGGCCTTTTCTCAATTCTTTTGATAACAGTTGGAAAAGTAATAATGTGAAGAGTACACGATACCTATGAACTGTCAACTTTTTTTGACAATTCAATCTAATAGTGAATTTCTTATTGGTGTACAATTTTTAAATTCAAGCCAAAAGTAAGTAAACTATTTATTTCATTATTTTAATTTATCAATTATAAAAACATTAACCTATTAAGCATTATTTTAATATAAAAATAATAATAATACAAAACTGTTCAAATTTTACAATTAATTATACATTCAACTGATTTTTCTATTTATTTGCACATGAGAAGTTTTTTCTGTTCAAAGTTCAAATAAAATAACTATAAAAATTACTGTATTTCTTTCATTAATAAATGGGGTTGTAGAAAAAATATTATGTGCAACTTGTATGCAAATCACTTTCCCCACTCGCTAGATTTGCGCAATAGTTGTACAAACTACTATTTTGTGCCAACTCACAGTGGCGGATTTGCCATAAGGCCCAGTAGGCCCGGGCCTAGGGCGGCCAGATACGAAGGGCGGCAATCGTGCCAAAAAAACTCAGTGATGATAACAAGAAATAACTCAAATGCAAAGTATCTCAAAATATTTTAGAGGCTCGCGTACCGTACGTATGATTATAATCTTCCTAAATCACTATTTTTGAGTATTAAAGTATAAATACTTTCGTACATCGTGCTTAAAAAATAGTTCGTACGTTTAGTTTAATATTAGTGATCTAGGAAGAATACCTATCCTATTGTTATTACAAAAACAACTCAGCGGTGTCGCGCGAACATTCTAGAAAGCTCTACACGACGCTCGAATGCGTGCGCGCGCCGCCCCGCAGGAAGGATCTAGAAACGGTGCAAGCGCGACGGAAATACGCGCGACGTGAGAGTGAGCAAGACAGCGCGCGGCATGCATACACGCGCGCGTTCTGGAAACTGCCCGACTATTCTAGTATAACGTTGCACCGGTATATATAAGCTACGGGTTTGGACGGTGGGACAGTTCAGTTTAGTGAGCGATTGAGTGCGATACTGCTTAAGTTGAATATGGACGGAAAGAAAAGGGTAAGGTTAAGTGGGGCAGAGTATCGCAAGAGAGCTAAAGAAAAAGATGATAAACAAAAAGATACGATTAAAAAAACACGGAAATTAGACGATTTCTTTGGAAAACTTGATGTTCCAAGTAGTAGTGGCGCTCCGTCAACTGATGATTCTGCAGTGTCTTCAAGTGAAAATACTTTGATCGATGTGGCAAGCATATCGAAAGAACAAGCCGAAGATGTCCCTCTAGTACCAGGAGTGGCAGGAGTAGGAGTGCAGCCCAATCCTACGGACCAGGAGCTCTACGAAATCAGCGACGATCCAGCTAAATGGACAATCGACGAGTTCACGCGTGATCACATTTGTAAGAACGGAGCCAATCAAAACATCCAAAATGATTTTCCTAAAAGTGAGCGCATTTACAAAGATAAAGCGCGACAGTTGTCGAGACATTTATTCGAACGTCAGCTTCTGAACGGTGAAAAAGTTCCGCGAAAGTGGCTAATTTATTCCAAAAGTACTGGATGTGTTTTTTGTGGTCCTTGTCTGCTTTTTAATAGCGGGGAGAGTCAGTTCGACAAAAAAGAAGGTTTCAATGACTGGAAAAATTCATATCATCGAGTGTCAACTCATGAGAATTCGCCTACTCACAAATTATCTGTTCTGCATATGAAAGAACGAAGCAACGTGCTAGGTCGCATTGACCGCGCATTAACAATGCAATTAGATGAAGAAATAAATTACTGGAGAAACATTCTGAAAAGAGTAGTTGCATGCGTAAAAGCGCTTGCGTCACGTGGTTTGCCTTTCAGAGGACACGAAGAAAAATTTGGATCAATCCACAATGGAAATTATTTGATGTCCTTAGAGCTTATCGCTGAGTTCGATCCGTTCTTAGCCAAACACATTACACGTTATGGAAATCCAGGCTCAGGATTTACGAGTTATCTTTCTTCAACAACATGCGAAGAATTCATTCGACTTATGGGAAACAAAGTTTTGGAAACAATTGTTATGGAAATATTAACCGCAAAATATTTTTCTCTGATTATTGACTCGACACCGGATATATCTCACGTAGACCAGCTCACTTATGTTATCAGATATGTCCTGCCTAATGGGTCACCTGTAGAACGGTTCCTCAAGTTTATTCCAAACACAGGCCACAAATCACAACAAATGGCAGATGCTGTTACCTCAACTTTAACTGAATTGGGAATTGACATTTCAAACTGCCGCGGGCAATCATATGACAATGCAGCTAACATGTCAGGCATATACAACGGCCTGCAAGCTAAAATAAAGGAAATTTCACCCCTTGCCGACTATGTTCCCTGTTCAGCACACTCGCTTAATTTAGTAGGTGAATGTGCTGCTGAAAGCAGCCAAGAGGCTTGTTCGTTCTTTTTTCTACTCCAAGAGTTATACAATTTCTTTGCAGCGTCAACTCAGCGTTGGGAACTCCTTCAAACCCATTTCACCGTCAAAAGTCTATCAACGACTCGTTGGTCAGCTCGTGCAGACGCATGCAAAAGTTTACGCGAATCCTGGAATGAAATCCATAAAGCGCTAGTCACCATCGAAAATGACACACAACAGAAGAGAACCGTTATATGCGAAGCAAGAGGTATTCGTTTGAAACTGGAACGTTTTGAAACGGCTCTCATGGCTGTTTTTTGGGGATGTTTACTAGATCGCATTAACGCCACAAGTAAAAAACTTCAGAGTGTGGAAATTGACATTACTATTGTTATAGAACTGTACGAGGCTTTAATACATTTTGTTGGCGAAACAAGAGAGAATTTCGATGAATTCGAAAAAAAAGCGAATAAACTGTCCTTCGTACAGGAATATGAAAAAGATTTTCGACGCAATCGAAAGCGTAAGCTGCTTCCTGGCGAGACTAATACAGGTGAAGAGATGCAACAAAGTGGCCGTGAAAATTTTAGAATACAAGAACTGAAAAGACGCCGGGATGCTTATAAATTACTCTACAATAAATTCCACTTTATTACCAACCTGAAGAATCTAAGCATCTCAGAAGTCGAAGATAAGGCCAAAGCATTGCAAATGATTTATTCTACTGACTTAGAAGACAATTTTACAGAAGAATGTCTTCATTTTCGTTCCCACTGCAGCATAAAAAATGAGGAGCAAAAGAGTGCAGTCAGTTTGTTGAAATGGTTACGAACCGAAGGTCTTCAAACCATTTATCCAAACGTGGATATTGGTCTTCGTATGTGTGTGTGTACACCCGCCAGTAACTGTACAGGAGAAAGATCGTTTTCTTGTTTGCGCAGAGTTAAAAACTATTTACGCACTACAATGACGGAGCAGAGGCTAAACGATCTTGCTTTGCTTAACATAGAAGCTGATTTTTTAAGGAAATTGGATTGCGAAGATTTAATTAATAATTTTGCTGCGCTTAAGTGCAGACGACGAGTTTTGTAACACATTGTAAAACCTTTATTTTATTAAAAAGGAAACCTAAAACCATTTTAAATGTTTTATTCAAATTTCCAATCATCCCTGGCCTCGGAAAATATTATAAACTAGCTTTATAAGCTAGCTTTTAGTTAACAATTTTCTGAATCAAATAAAAGTGGCAATAAAGTAAATTCATGAATTATGTATCTAGTCTCTAATGATCGGTGCTGAGAAAAGGGCGGCACATGGCCTGGGGCCTAGAGCGGCTAGGACTGCAAATCCGCCACTGCCAACTCATTATTCCTCATCATTTTTGTTTGAGACTCAATATTTTCCAGATATTTTTAAATGCAATATTCAACTTTTTCTATCCAATAAAATGCCTATTTTAAATGGCCATAACTCCCATTGTATCAATCGTACAAAAAAACGCATTTGAATTATCATCTCAACGGGCCTCAATTAAAGATTTGCACATGTGTTGCACACTGTATATTACCTACGACAAGCTTCCAAAATGACCACCAAACTGAATCAAACAATCAACTGTTTTTGAGCACTTTTTCTAACATGACAGAGCTTATGACGGTGAAAATTAGCTCAATTTCTGCATTTCATTTAAATAAATTACCAAATATCATATTTAGAGATTTATAAAAAGTCACAGTAGGCAACATATTTGCTCGTTAATAAATAAATTTTAATCTTAACTTCCCTTCCATAGAATTTTTCTCTTAAAATTATAATACATTTTGAAATGAGAACAATTCTGGATCTTAATTTCTGGTGTTGGTGCTGTCACTTCTGATTTTAAAGTTGTGACGTCCTTATAGTTAACTATCTTTTCTTCCAGCTCTACAATTCCATCTGCCTCAAAGCTGTCCGTAGATTAGATTGTCTCAGCCTGTAACGTATTATTTAAGCTGTATCTGGTAATCCTTGGATCATTAAATCATCCGATTTAAGCTATTATTGGTCTAGCAACGCCTGTGTACAGCCATTGGGAAATTTTTGGATCAAGACCCCAGTTTTTCCCACACATCCTTCTGCATTTGCCGAGAACAATGCTAGCTTTCGGTTTGGTGATTTGAAAGTCTTGACCAAAATGAACACCGTAGTACTTACTTTGTTTCTTTGACAGATGCAATCACCATTCTTCCTACTATTGGTTTTAGATCCAGTGTCATCTTTTACCGAATACATCCTTTATTATGTTTTCCCAGTGAAATTACTATGACATCTCGTGTAGATACGCCCAAGCTTTTCTGGGATATGGGTTATTCTCCACTGTTTCCAGCTTGTGCTTCAACTACTTTTTCTTTCTACTGACAAGACTCAATTTTTTTTCCTGTAACCTCCTTTGTAGCCTAATTAGTCGTAGCTTTATTTCATTTTTGTTTCACTTACCTAACTATTGGCAGGATCGCTATCTAATAAGGAATTATATGGTTCAGGTTCCTTTTAGTTAAGGTCTACGTTCTAGAAATTGAACATGTTCCTTCGACAAATGTTTAATTAGAACCCTCTTTGAGAAAAACTCAAAGCAACAATTGCCAGACATTCTTTCAATTCAGCACGTGTTTGCTTATTTAGCAATTGTTACTTATTTCGATAAACAATTTATAATCAAACTGCTTGGTGGATATATTTTATAATTATAATTTAATACATTTAAACTAAAGTTAATAGAAGTTGAAATAATACCCTTCTTGGTGTGCGTCATCGATTGTTAATGTCCTTCTAACACATTACGTAGGAAGAAATGGAAAAAAGGCAGGTCTGTGATTAATCCTAATCAAAATATTACAATAATGAACCGTTTAAATGTATTACTAACGTTAACCCTAATCTTCGACTTACAAAAATTTGATTGGTTGATGTTTGGATTACGCGCAAGAGCAACCGCCAAGTAAAAATACTATGGGGGCGTAACTTTCGTAGCGGCAATGTGTCTTACGTCTTTTTCTACTGTCAAACTGACAGTTCTTGTCAGGTCTGTACTTTGTTGTTTACGGTCAATTATCATTTATGAAAAGTGAATATTAATCTTATTGTTTTATTTATTTAAATAATATAAAAATATGCATGGATACACGGAAAAACATTAGAATTTTGAAAGTTCTCAAGTATTTTCAGTTAGAAAAAGAAGCTGGTAATTATTAATTTCCTAGCCTTTTCGAATTTGGCTGATTTCGATACTGATGATTTTATTTATCAAATTTAAGGTTATCTATATGTCACATATATGTCAAAATAGCAAATAAAATAAACGACATGCCGAAAACCCGGATATACGTCACAATCGATGACGCACACCAAGAAGGGTATTATTTCAACTATACCATATAATTTAATAATGGACCATTCCAGTATGACGTTACTGATAGGTTGGCCACATTGTTCTGGGTCTTCATGTTATATTCTACTAAGTTTTTATTGTTTACTGGTGAACAACTGATGATAGTTAGACTTTAATTCACAATTAGTTCTTAAATTTATCTAATATGCCATCGTAGTGGAGTGTTGTTAAGTGTGGAATGCTGGAACGGGATTTCCGGCTGTTTTAACTAAGCGAGATGACTATAATTGATCTCTCACACCTGAATCTGTTTCTCTAAATTTTCGTTAGAATCACATAGCTCCTCTGTTGATTGATTTTTTCGTTGTTTGACATTTTAATTATTATTTAATTCATATCAGAGACAGTTTACTGACTTCGCCATGTATTATTGTAGAGTTTTGAATATTTAAATGAATAAATACATATATCACATTGACATTGTTCTACAAAATCTGACTAGCTCACACCACATGTCAAAACACACGAATTACAACTCCAACTTATCGTAAGACCCAGCACAATACGGTCTGTCAAAGTCAGGTGTTCTATGAGCCCAAATTATAACCTGAATAATTAACAGAATAGATAGTTACTTTTTTATAACGGTTCAAGCAATATTTTGGGATTTAATTTTTTCTAAAAAATTTTGTTATTATGTTCAATTCTGTAATGTTTTGTACTTTTGTTTTGAAGTGAGAACACGGTAAAATGTTGTGGCAATTTGCTTCTGATATAGGTGTGCGATTAAGTTTTTAGAGGGATTAAATAATTCTTTTCGAATGAACATCTTTGGCGTTAGCCCTTATTAAAAGAATTCAAAGTAGCATTTATAACGTCATTTTTACGCATGCGAGTTAAATATTCCCTGAGGTTTCCGACCATTTTTCGACTATATATAGACCTAAAAAAATCAATCATTATCACGCAAAATTCCACGATATACATAAAATTAAAAATAAAATTATTTTTGCTCGTTATTTCTTGCAAAAAGTATTGAACAACAGTAAAAAAATAAGAAGAATGCCGTAAAAATTATAGATTGTACATTTTTGTGGAATGTCAATAAAATAATTTTATAGCGACCAATTATGAAATTTGAAGGTTTAGTGTAATATGACCTTTATTATGGTTGTAAAAATTTTTTATTACAAATACTCTTAAAAGTTTTCATTTCTATCATTGCAAAAGGTATTAAAAAAATACTCATTTCAGTGGGATTTTTAATTAACATTAACCCATGTAATGAAAGAACAGATTATTGTCAATTATGTTGAGACGGTAACGTTAGTACTGTAGTTGTAACAACGTGTCTGGTAAGGCAATCGTAAAAAGACACTTGCTAATAGTGAAATATTTGTTGGCTTGCATTTTGCATTTAAATTTGATATGACTATGGGATATTGCACTACAAGTATTACATTAGTGACATAAAAAGATATAAATGTATGCCTATTTGCACCAGTTCTGATTAAATCTGTTGGTTGGGTAAGGACGGTCAAATGTTAAAAGTAAGATAACCAACAGTTGCATTGCTTCGTACATGCCGAATAATACCGTTAGCTAACTGAGGAATACATCTGGCAATACAGCAAATGCCGGTGATTGTGAGAATTGAGAATTAGCCAACTAAAACTGACATGTGACAAGACACAGCATAATCTCAGTTTTTGTTGATTTGTTTGTGTGAGTGATAGTAAAGTAGTTGAACATAAAAGGCTGCGTGCCTCAAATTTTTCTCCAGGCGAGATTAAAAAATATAAAAATATAGAGGAAAACAAAAAAACAGACGCTGTCACATGGCAAGATGAATCAAATGCTTGGGCCGAAAAAACTGTAGAATTTAATGCATTGTCTCCAGTTCATTAAAAGGGTTGTTTGAAATAAAGAAACGTAAAATCCATTGGCTAGAGGTACTGTACCGGCAAATTTCAAGGATCCCAACAGGTACTACATGAATACGCCAGGCGTCATGTTAAAGTTATTACAGTAGAAGCTGGATTATCCGGTAATAATGTGGACCACAGCAATTCCAGATAATCGCGAGTACATTTTTCAGGGTTTTGTCAATATTAAATCGCCGAATTGCCTATAGTTTTTCATCTAATGTGAATAGTTTATTTATGCGTTTGAATTATGCCGCCACATCCATCTCTGATAGATAAAGACGTGAAAACAATCCACTAATTTGTTAATTGTTATATAATTTAAAGTTTCTTCTGGAATCGTAATAAACCTTTCATCAAAATTTTGTAACTTTCTTTGCATAGAACTTTTCACTTAAAATTATAATTGTCACGGGACACACACGGTAAGAACTTTAGTTCCTTTTAAGCAATAATCAAAATTTTTGAATCAATATATACATATTAATATAAGAATTTATTTTACTCTGGGTGAAACTTCATTTAACAATCCATATATAATCGATTATTTCTAATCGATCAACAATCGACTATTATCAATTATCATCAATTGATTAATAATCAACGATGGATTAAATAATCGATTAACAACAATAGATTGAATAGTCGATTATCAAAATCCGATAAATTATCGATTATCATATATCGATCATCAACAATCGATTAATAACCGATTGTGTTTAATCGATGAATATTCGAATATTTCCAATCGATAAAAAGTCAATTGTTTCCAATAGATCAGCAATCGATTATTATCAATTAAAATCGATCGATCATTATTAATCAATCTATATTCGATTATTATTGATCGATTAACAATCGATTATCATCAAGTTGTAGTTGTAGAGTAGTAGATGAATTATTTTGCCCTGCAGACTCACTCAAGAAGTGACAGGTTAGATTGTACAGCACAAATTAGTAAATCAGTGCTGAAGAGGTGATGCCTATCAATAATTCAAAAATCCACATATTTTTATTGAAATACAATTATAAAAGAAGCAAGCACATCTGAGCCCTTTACAATATCGTCTGTATGTATTAAAGAGTTTTAAGACAGGGTTTAAATTCAAAAAGAAAGACAACAAGAAACTTCCGAGCAACGAACATACCTACTACGAACATAAAGGTAGCATAACGAGAAGGGCAAGGAAAATTATTGATATTTATAGAGAAGGGCATGGAAAATCATTGACGGAGGTATAAAGTATATTACATCGCTTCTCGACCAAGTGACACAGATCAAAAACGGTCGCTAACAATATCAGAAAATAAGAAAAAGAAAACAAAACAAAAATTCTTGACAGGGCGGGGATTCGATCCACAGACATCTGGGTTATCGGTCAAACACGCTTCCACTGCGCTATGCTTTTCTTATTCAGTCTTATCGAATAAAAATGTTAAAACGAGTATGTATGTTAAGTTATGCAATTTACATTGCACAAAATATAAACATTGATTGGTGGGAGTCTTTCTGTAGCTAGGCCCTAGTGATCTGAACTTCAATGTCTGTCTGGGCACATAGCCCCGATAAACCCTGTCATCTGTCAGTATTAACCCTTAACTTGACAATGTGCATTATAATACACCTGTCATTCAAAACGTATTTTTGACACTAACAATTTGAAAATCCCGCTTAAAATGTAAACTGAATCCAGATAGACCCTTCCCTCTCTGATTTAGCCTTGACTAGACCCGTTTTGAATATGCCGCTAGTTGTGAGATGTCATTTGTTCAGTGTGGTTTTCAAGTAATTGACATTTGACTTGTGGTCTCTATACTTCAGGTAAGAATTTCATGAATTTGTAGCTTATTTTGATAATTGTTTCACATATAAAGTTATATACGGTTGGAAGAGATATCAGATATAAGGGGTGTATGTTTATTTTACGGGTAAATGTATTACAAAAAATATAAATTCAATCCAAAAAATACGTGTATTCAAATTCACATCGTCAAGTGAACGGACTTAATTACCTGTGCATTTGAGAACCCATTGCCTATTTGGAGTGAATGCTGCTCTATGAATAATTCGGACGAGGCAGGGTAGTACTCAAAATTATCATGGGATACTATGTGATTTAAAATCAGCCGTATTCCGTATCATGTATGTTATTTTTAACGATGGTCCGTTATGTTAAAATAACGATCGTATTTAACTATATTGTTAACTGTTCTGTGATTCCCTATCAAGCTTCCTTAACGATATTGTTAAAATTGTATGTTAAAAAAGAAGTAAGTTTTGATTCTCACGAAGCGAGATGGAACGATACACCTTCAGTAAATGTAAAAAGAGATGGATTCGGTCCCGTTAGATCCGTCAAAGTATAACCTTCATATAACATACCATCAAAACATATGACAGAAGCAGGGACGAGGGTCATCTGACAGAAGTGCAATTTGTACAATATAACGCGAGGAAAGTTTACATTTAAGTGTACTTAATATAATTATAAATGGTAGAACAAGTACCCCTTCCAAAAACAACAAGGCCACAGTATGACATGCTGTTGGAATTTTTAGAAAATCGTCCTATTGTAATAAGGGGGAAGAGCAAACCATGCGAGATCAAAATAATTAACAATTTGTGGGAACAATTTGCTAATAAAGTTAATATAAAAAAAACAAGACCATCCAAAAGCAGCCTATTATTTATGTTTGGTTGCAAAAAATTACAAATCACCACGAATATATAGCAAAAACTGATTAGATTTTTGACATTTGTTCCACTTAACGATATCGTTAAGTCATAACAAGCTGTCAAACTGGTCCAGTTATTTTAACGATGATAAAATAACGATTTTCGTTGACATAACTATGAGCATGATGATACAGAATCGGTATTTTTAGACATATCGTTATTACATAAATTCACACTTAACGATGGTCGTTAAATAACATAACGTGATACGGAATAGGGCCGATGTTTCCGAAAAATAGATTATTGTGGGTCGATATTTGAATTCGTTATATTTCACTCAAATAATGTTTTTATTACTTTCGCACAACGTGTGAACCCCTTTTCTTTGGAGTCTGTCAAATGTAAAAATTGGTAATATAAGTATTTTAATTTGGATGTAGGTACTAAACTATTGATGTTATTTCATATAAAATTATTACCGAACTGTATTTTTTAGAAAAAATGGCTGGTACTAGAAGTCAGAGAATATTAAAATTGGCCCAAGAGATAGTTGCAAATGATGATTATGATATATTAATTCCGAATCAACAAATTAATTCAGATATTGAGAGTGATGACGAATCATTGCTTCCATCTGCACCTGCAGCGTATCCAGTAAATGCAGATTTTGAGGAAGATCATATTGATGAACCTGTTCAGTTTACAATTTTGGAAAATTTAAACGTTGCGTGCGGTTTAAGAGAATACGAAGAAGTACAAAATATACTGGAAAGTGATAATGACTCATTGGACGAAACAATTGAGAATGAAGAAACAATTGAGAATGAAGAAACAATTGAAAATGAAGAAACAATTGAAAATGAAGCTTTTCGTATAGAAGAAAATAACATTGACCAACCACTCAACTTAGAGACCAAAAAAATATCCAAAAAAATAACCAAAAAAACACGTAGAAAAACTGAAACCCAAAATAAATATAAATGGGAAGATGAACCTTTTGGATTTGCTGCAAATATTGTAAATGATACATTTCAACCACCTAATGAGTTGTCATCACCCATAAGTTACTTCAAAATGTTCTTTGATGAAGAGTTAATGGATCTTATTGTAGCACAGACTAATTTATATTCTCAATAAAAAACTGGTTCTTCAATGGAAATGGATAAAAATCTTTTAACAGAGTTTTTGGCCATAGAATTATTGATGGGTATTATCAAAACACCAGCTTACACTGACTACTGGACCTCAAAATGGAGATACGACAAAATAGCAAACATAATGCCTTTAAAAAAGTATCAACAAGTACGTCGGTTTTTGCATTTTGCTGACAATACTTTTTTAAACGACGATCGCTATTTTAAAATTAGACCAGTCATTAATCATGTGAGAAAAAATTGCTTGAAAATCGAAGATGAAACCAGGATGTCAGTGGATGAAATGATGGTGCCCTACAAAGGAAGAAAAGCAGGGTCTCGACGGCAATATGTGAAGAATAAACCAAAGAAGTGGGGATTTAAATTTTTTGTACGGTGTGGTGTTTCCGGAATGGTTTACGACTCCATTCCTTATGGTGGTGACGACACTTTTAGAGAAATAGAATTCTCGAAAGAAGAAAAAACATTTGGCATTAGTGGACAAACAGTTATAGCACTTAGTAAAACTATTTCAAATCCTGCATGCAAAGTGCTGTATTTTGATAATTTTTTCAGTTCGCCAGATTTAATTTCTTATTTGCGAGAATATAAAGGAATATTCTCATTGGGAACTATTCAAAGCAATAGAGTAAGGGGTTGTCCTATTAAAAGTGATCAGCAACTTAAATCACTAGGGCGAGGTTCCTATTTCCAAATGACAGACAATGAAAATAAAATAGCAATTGTTCAGTGGTACGATAACAAGACAGTAAATATTTGTAGCTCATATGTTGATGCATATCCACTACAAACTATTAAAAGATGGGTAAAAGAGGAATCTAGGGAGAAAGCAGATATTGTGTGCCCGCAAATCATAAAACACTATAACCAGCATATGGGCGGAGTAGATCTGGCGGGAATGTTAGTGTCTCTGTGTAGAATTTCATTCAAAACTCATAGGTGGTACATGAGTATATTCTCCCAAATACTAGATATTTGCGTTACTAACGCCTGGGTGCTATATAAAAGAGAACTTGCATTGTTACAACCTGAGGATTCACCTATGCTTTTGAAATATTTTCGAAATTCTATCGCTGAAAGCCTTCTACTGAAAAATAAGAAAAGAGGAAAACCTTTACAAGAAATTATCAACACACCTAAGAAGAAAATCAAGACAATGTTCAAACAACGACCTCAGAACGATGTACGATTTGATGCAGTTGGACATTTTCCGATTTTCTCCACAAAAGGACGATGTCGTAATTGCCAAAACACTCAAACACATGTACTCTGTATCAAATGTGATGTTCGTCTGTGTTTTGTAACTAAACGTAACTGTTTTTATGATTTCCATAATCAAAATAATTAAATTGTTTTTGTAATGTTTTTGGTAGGTAATAAAAAAATTCAGTACGGCTCTGTGTTTTTTTTGGTTTTGATGCCAGGTTAAGGGTTAAACTACCTTTCGAGTCTACCAAACAGGTTAAAAGTCGAAGCTTATCCACGTTTTGTACGCTTCCTTCCCACTATGAATGAGGCTTGGTTTTAAGGAAATAGCAACTTTCTGAGGACTGTATACACATCCAAATAAAGTCGATTCAAATAAGTGTTTATGTTTTATTAAGTTACCGAGCTTCAGTCTTACAATACGGATAAAATTTTATCGTAAAAAAATGGATACAGTAGGGGTTATCTGAAGAATAAACCACCATCATAGATGGAGCTGACGTACAAGACGATAAATAATCTACTATCCGGTCGCATTGTTACCAACATAACAAATAGTACCCTTGACCTTCACAACCTGTCTGAGCATCTAAAGAACCCGTCCGAACTAACCACGATACCACAACAATGGTACCGCCAATAGTACTGATCGGTATATTATTTTATCACCGCAAGTGGTTTATGGATTTCGTGTAGTCGGCGTTTCGTGGAATTTTCAAATAATGTACGAATAACTAACCATATAGGTATATATATGAAATAATAAGTATCGGTGTAATTCTTATATTGATTTTCATCTCAACTAAGTTAAGAAACGAATTGAAATCGAACATGGGTAGCAAAAATTTTGACAAGTACTGATGAAATGTTAATACGAAAGTCCCGGAAGGATAAATTGGCTAATAAATAATTTAAATTCGGTATAATTTGTTTTTAAACGTAGATATTAGTTAGCAGTAAAATTTTGTAATTGTTTTTTATTTAAAATCTATGATAATAGACACCTTCATCTAATAAACAATCATCTATAGTAATAACCCAAGGACATTGATAATTGTTCGAAAAAATTTTATGACAGATTTCGAAAGCTTGTTGAGGTCTGTTGCCTACAAGCAACAAGCTTGAGAGAGTTGTCATAAAATTTTTGAGCATTTATTAATGTCCGAGGGTTATTCGGATAAAAAATTTTTCACCAATTATAGAATTACAACCAAATCGTGACATTTCCAAATATTAAATATTTGAAACTTCAAAATCGAAATAAATCAATAGGTATGTGTCCATAGCACCGTGAAAACAGCCCATGGTCTGTTATCAGTATAATGTTGACATGATTGGGTGAAATTGTTCATATGATGTATGTATGTATGTGTGATTTTTGGGGTGACATTCACTGAGACCTAAAAGGTCTATTGTGCCCCCTTACTTCTACTCAGTTTCTGAGGAGAGTCTCAGAAACTAGTAGTTCCTTTAGTCCTATTTCCCGGAGGAATTTTAGGATGTCTGCAGGCTTCAACTTAGGCAAATGTTCCTCTTCTATCCAGTAATCTCCCAGGTGCTGTGCTCTAGGATTCTGGAGTGCTGTGCAGTTGGAAAGTATGTGGATGGAGGTTTCTTCTTCCATTCCACAAAATCTGCATTCTTCTTCCTCCACTATTTTGAGCTTTTTCAGGTGCCCATTCAGGCGACAATGTCCCGTTAGGATCCCTGTCAAAACTCTTAGCGCAGTTTTACTTTGACTTATGCATTCTTTTGATCTCAACAGGTTGTAGTCACCCAGAAGAGTCTTTGATTGTATAAGCCCTACTAGATCTTTCCAATGGTCAGATCTTCTCTTTTTCTTGGCATTACTTATTTCTTCCAATATTACATTGGAGCTGATTCCGCAAAAGGGTTCGGGCCCCCAGAAAGGTATTTCAGTCCCTCTCTTTGCTAGTTTATCTGCTATTTCATTTCCTTCTATTCCAGTGTGTCCTGGAATCCATAGTAAGGTGACTATGTTGTTCTCGCCTAGTTCATTGAGTTTGTCTAGGCATTCCCACACCATTTTGGAACTGATTACACAAGAGCTTAGTGCCTTAATGGCTGCTTGACTATCCGACATTATGATAATCCTTTGTCTTCTGTATCCTTTATCAATATTGAACTGGGCGCACTTTCTTATGGCGTGGATTTCCGCTTGAAAGATACTTGGGGTTTTTCCCAAGCTTTCAGAGTGTTTGGTTCCTGGCCCGAACACTCCTATCCCAGTTCCTTCTATTGCTTTTGAGCCGTCTGTGTACCATTGAATGGCATTCTTTCCAAGTCTGGTAATGGTATTTGGATCCCATTCCTTCTTGTTGCTCATTTCCGTTCATATGATAAAAAATAGGGAAATTTTATTGTTTATTGGAACTGTCAAAAATTTTTTATGAAAACCAAATAACTCACTCCATAATAATAGTCAGACTTGTTTCAACGTTACCATAGTGATTTTTGTCAAGTTATTCTGTTAGAATTCTTTGACTCTCTCATAAATATGGAATTTCTTGTAAATTAACGGAATTTTGACGTATTTTTTTTCCTATTTTATATACGTTTCATTTCTGGAAGTACGAAAAATATTGTATATCGGTACCTAGAGGCTGAAGTAGTATTCTTAATCCCTCAGGATTGCCTTCTGGATTAAAAGGGCTACTTCAGCCTCGCGGTATATAATATACTTTTTGTGATTTTATGCTCAGTAAGTGATTCTAAATTGGACCAAAAATGTAGTGCGCGGTTGATCAAAAAAAATCGGCCATTTTTACTGGCGTATTCCCATAAAGCAACGATACGTACCAGGTACGTAACTCTTGGACGGACGTCGCGTCCCAGTTACGTACATGTACGTACCAGGGACGTACATTTTCCAACGCTATGTACGTTCCAGGTACGTCCCTCGGATTTGATAATGTACGTACTTTGTACGTTTTATGTACATTGCACTCCAGGTACGTACTATATGGGACCAATAATGGCTGTAAAATGGACATACTATGGACGTACCATGGACATACCATGGACGTACCATGTACATACATTTTTTCTACTTGTATTTAAATACATTTTAGAAAAAAAAAAAACAAATTGTGAATTTAAAAGACATTTATTGAAATAGTTATTTTCCTAACAAGTGCGGAAAGTGATACTTTCCCGCACGCGACTGCAGTTGACCCGAACGACGCGAAGCGGAGTTCGGGCAAGCGGTCAAGGGCGGGAAAGACACTTTACGCATGAGTTAGGAACATTATTTTTTCTACGACCGTATATACAAAAAATATATCAACTCATTTTTCAAAATTTATTTTATTTTAACATACATATAAAAAACTTGGACCAAAAACTATTATTATTATTATCAATTATTATTATAAATATTAATATTAGAAACACAATTTGTTGCATTCTGTGAATTACTTAAAATTGCCGGTCCAGTGGAGTTATTTGGTGTTAACTGGTGAGTGAATAACGTTGATGGGGATGGCATCGTTTGCAGGTCACATAAAGATGACGATGAAGGTGACGGCAACAATTTTAAGTTATTTGTAGATAACATAATTTCATTTGATATAATATATGTTTCTTATATTAAGCCCGGGTGGTTTGATAGTTGTTTTGTGACACTACTTTAAAGAATTTACAAGGTTATATCAAAATATTTTCATTATTTTATATTTTCAGAAAATTAAAAATGCAACAAAAAGCTAGAAAACAATATGTTTATTTTATTTGATGGACTATTTATTCACCTGGTGTAAGAATAGTAATAACTTTCGTAGTAGAAAACTATCTAATAAGGTCAAAATTTGCATAATTTTACTTTCCCGCACTAGTGCGGGAAAGTGACACTTTCAAAGCTAAAATGCGTGCGGGAAAGTGGGTTAAAGCGCACGGTAGTAGAAAAAATATAGATACTTATATTAGCTACATGGGTGAAGAGAAGAAGTGAAAAACGAAAATACAAAAATAAAAATGGAAACTTAAAAAAAATCGGGGGAAATCTTCAGCCACCTGACAAACTTCAACTCGTGAAACTAGTACCACCCAAAAATAAAAAACCAAAAATACAGTTACACACATTTATACAATTCTGACGAATTGTCACATATAGATAAAAAAGTATTTTGTATTCTTGTAACCGTCTGTTTATTTCAACCGATCTGCTACTTAACGTACCTCTAACAAAACAGCAAAGCCAATATGAACGGGAGATAAATTTAACAAAGTATGGTCAGTAGAAGGACATATCTGACAGATCCGTTTTTAAAAAAATCAATAGTGTCAATATATACCCTTAAAAAATAATGAAAAGATCTTGTTCTCACTTACTATTTTAATATAATTAATAAATCGGATTTCGGATCTAACGGTCATGGGTTCAATACCGACCGGCGACGTTTCATTTTGTTTTAAATATCTACTAATAAAAATATTCAAAAGAATTCTCAAACTTAGCCATTTTTCGGATTTTCTCAACCTAAAAAAGGAAATTAATTGGAAAATTGTCAAAAATTCATCAACATGTCATCACGGCACGAGGCTCTAAATATCACATAGTCTACATTTACTGCTTTCTCTTTTAAAATAAATTGTTTGGCGAGTCTTTTGTACACACGGATTACTTTGCGCAGATAGGTAAATCGTAAATTAAAAAAAAAATACTTCTGATATCTACCCACATCATATTGTGGACGTACTGTGTACATATATTCATGTACGGCCAATGTACATCCGTTGTTGGTCCTAACAGAAGCTGTAAAATGTACGTCCCTTGTACGTACCGCTGTGTACGTACAGTTTGGTACGTACATTGTACGTCACATTTTGATCCCGGTACGTACCGACGTAAAATGGACATAAAATGTACGTCCCTGGTACTAAGAGTGCTGTATGGGTTGTTTCAATTTTTTGTTCGTTACATATTGAAGATCAAATATTGTTTGAAGTCAAATTAAAGAATGAATAGAATAATATTAATTTTACTCCATAAATGTTGCAACCAGAATGTAATCTAATTATTTATGTACCACCCTGTACATTTTCAATCTAAGCTGTTAAGCAGGTAGGGCATTTACCGACTCGTTCACATCTTTCATAAATTGTTATCAAATAATCTAATCGTTATATCATGTTATGTAGCATAGTTGTATGAGAAATGACAACTAACTTTTTTTAATAACTGATTTTATCAGGCGAATAAAAAGAAGTTCCTTGTTTCGTTGGTAACAACTACCAATTAACACTTTAAATTTGAATTTTGTTACGAGCCGTCGGTTATTTCGCGAACTTTGTTACTTTTTACATAAATTTAATAATTTATTCGGAATCGTTTTCTAGAAAAATGTTGTAAGCGAGAATCGAAGTTTACGGAAACTTGTACAGTAGTTTTTGAAAATTAATAATAAAAATATGAAGATACACGTGGAAATTTACAAAAAATATTACATTATACGCTATAGTCTTTTTTTATGAATGACACAGTATTAAAATGATAAAGCATTCGTAATCCATAGGCGTATCACGTCTTTTAGTAGACAGTTGCAATATTTTTTGAAGTTTTTACCATGAGTATTTTCGTATTTAATAACATTATTTGTATAAATTTGGGTGTACACTTACACTTTCACCTAATTAACCTGTTTTTTGTGCATAACTAACTGAAAAATAATAAAATAAACTTTAGGACAAAAAAGTGTAGTCGACGCTATAATAAACATTGAAAGTTATGAAATCAAACAATTTTATATTGTTAAATCTACATTGTATTTAAACATAAAGTGACGCGTTTCGCTAACGCAGTAGCTTTTTCAAACGTTTAACAAAATAAAATTGTTTGATTTCATAACTTACTATGGATCTACATCAAGTAAAAGCCTCATCTATTCAATTTTTATAAACATTGAAAGTCAACAAGAAAGTCAAACAGTCAACTTGGATATGTCGTGTATATTATGAGAAATTATCTCGACCGATCGAGCTGTTGGAAGATGTCTAGTTTCAATTCCACTGTCAATAAAAATAGGTTGAAAAATATCGAATTATGTTTTAATTCAATCAATGAATTAAACATTTTCATGATATCGAGAAATAATTGGAAAATGCTGGAATAGACTTAAAACTTTTTGCAAATATTGTCAAGAAAGTTGTTGATTGCTCGATAATACTACAAGTTTGGTTGTGGTTATTAAACAAATTGAATAACTAGAGAAATAGTTAATCAATTTTATTATTACTGTCAAGTAAGTATTTACTCTATTCTTCTTCTCTTTGAAGGTTCATCACATTCCACGTCGTAAATATATCAGGTTCATACTACGTAATGTCTTTCACTTGATGGCATACTTTTCTACTAGGATTTTTGCCAAAAGCTTACTATTTTGATGCTCTATAGCTTGGTCTAATATATCACAAGCCTATACCTCCCATTTAAAAAATTGTCTTCACTTCTGTTGGCAATCATAAAATTAATGAGCCAATTGCAATAAATCATATGACCAATAGCTGTTGGAGAAGACATCGCCAGTGGCGCACTATTTAAAATTATTTTAAAAAGGATCAAATTCACAAATATCTATCTTTTTGTATTTTTATCATACATTCTTAGTGTTTCATTTAATATGTGAAGACCATTTCTCTAACTATTTTTCTTTTTCTTCCTAAATAAGAGATTATTAAATACTATTAAATTAAATAAACTATAACCAGACAAAAAAACAATGTCCAACTTTATTGGTATGGTTTAATATCATTCTAAATATAAATCTGTATCACTGTAAGACTTATTATTAAGATCTATTACAATAGGCAATATATTATTTTGAATATGAATTAACTACATTTTCAATTAATTCTATAACACTGGTACCCAAAGTAGAAGTAGCATTTTCTGCTCTCAACTTTTTATTTTACTTGATGCCACAGATGCTGTATGGGGTTGAATATACAATGGTATGACAGAAGACGTAGCACCCTGTTCCTCAGCTAAACTTTCACATCCATATTGTTTTTTAACAGCATATGATTTTAACACCTCCAAAAGTTGCTCTTTCCTGTTTAATGAATCCTCTACTTAAAAAACAATCATACACTTTTTCACAATTTGTTTTGCATCCAATGATAAAAGTGTTTTCCTACACCCGTTATAACAATGCACTTATATGCCCATAATCCGTTTCATAACGATACCCATTACGATACAGATTTTTAATCAATAGAAACCCATAATTTTTCAATCAAGCATGCTGTGCATTAGACGTTTATCCAAGCTCCTATGTTATTATTTTAGATGTCAAAATCAGTACGTATTAAATTTTCGTAGATACCTAACTAAACTTCGATAATTTATCAAAATGTCTGATATCAGCGATATAGAAGAATTACCATCGACTCCTCCACACATATCGAAGAAAGCAGAAAATTCAGTTCAAAATATTTTGCTCCAAAAATCTAAGAAAGTGTACGAAAAACTTCATCAACGGTTTATGGACTGGAGAAATATAAATAAGATTTCGACATTCTCCTCAAATGTTTTAATTGCTTATTTTCAAGAATTGATGGAAACTATGAAATCATCTAGTACATGGACACATTATTCAATAATAAAAACGTTGGTAAATATAAACCATAATACAATTGAATTTATATAGGTAGAACTTTTAGGAATTTTAAAACTAGAATTTCAGAACACAAACGTAGTTACGACAATCAAAAATTAGATTCCAACTATTCAAATTATTTATTAGCAAACCAACACTCTTTCGATTCAAATTTTGAAATTTTGCATATAGAAACTAAATCCTTCAAATTAAATCTTTTAGAAGCCCTAGAGATAAATAAAAACAAATATTCATATAATCTTCTTAACGACCAACTTGATATTAACAATTCTCCATTATTAAACCTTTTTACCTAGAAAGATTCCTGTAGGATGGTTGTGAATGAGTTTCCAGGTAAACTTGTTAAATTCTTTAGTTAATTCCATATTTAGACAAATTCTTTTCATTTCCTTGTAAATAGATTATAATTTTATTGTTAAATTTCCGTATAATTTAGTATTAAGGCACTGTATAAATAGAAAGTTTCTCATTATACCTCCAACGTTTGATAAAGCTACTGTGTTAGCGAAACGCGTCACTTTATGTTTAAATTACAATGTAGATTTTACAAAATAAAATTGTTTGATTTCATAACTTACTATGGATCTACATCAAGTAAAAGCCTCATCTATTCAAAAATATAAAATTTATGGTTTCTGATTATTTATCGGGTCTAGAAAAAATAGCGTATGCAACTCTCATGTAATGGTTATTAATACACTCTCAAAAACCATACGAAACTCGCCTTCGGCTCGTTTCGTATCCCGGTTAATGCTCGTGTATTAATAACCATCATTACATGATCGTTGCATAATATACTATTTCGACACAACATTGCTAAAAAAATTAATGATAATGAATAATACTCGTATAGAAAGCTTTTTGAAAACGCACGCTGAAACGGAATATTTAATACCGACAAATGAATTCAATGCAGCCATCATATTCACCCGATACAATACTCATTGGCCCGCCCTTACCTTGTCACTCGACTGTTGTTGTGTTTCATTTCAGGTAAAATTCTTTTAAGAAGGTCGTAAATGGTCGTATTTAGTTGATTGCTGGCAAATCTAAGACGATATACACATAGATTCAAAAGTTTTGCATCACCTTCTTCGGATGCGAAGGAATTTTTTTGAATTTTTTGTTGGCTTGTTCATCAATGTTTATCATTTCAATATGTTCCATATTTTTTGCAATATACAGATGTTTACAGTTTTTTTTGTAATATAACATTTTTAGTGCGATCATTTTGACATTCAAGGCATTAGATTTTTACGATTTTAAGTGCAAATATGAATCGTCAAGTCATAAGTGAGATTGACCGTGCAAGAATAGTGGCTTTAGTTGAAGAAGGTCATTCTCAAAGGTTCGTGGCAAGCAGAGTTGGCGTTTGGCAAAGTAATGTGTCTCGTGTATGGAACCGGTATCTCCAGACCAATTCTCTTCGTGATAAACCTAGAAGCGGTAGAAGGCGTGTTACTAATCAGCAGCAGAACCGCTATATCCACTTAACTATCCGAAGAAACCCGACCATGGCAATACCAGCACTCCAAAGAGATATGAGACATGCGTTGGGAGTTCAAGTATAGATCTCGACATTACGAAGACGAATACTTGCGACAGGTTTGAGGTGTCGCCGACCAATAAAAGTGCCCAGACTACAACCTGAGCACAGAGTTCGCCGACTACAGTGGGCTCAAGAACACGCGGCCTTGCCTGAAGAATTTTGGAATTCGGTGTTTTTTTCCGACAAGACAAGAATTTGTTTGGTACATCGAATACGTGTGTGGCGGGATCCAACGAGAGTTGCTCAGCTTGCCCATGCTCGCCCCGTGCCGCCCTTCAGAGGAGGAAGTGCTATGTTTTGGGCTGGTATCATGTTAAATGATCGCACAGAATTAATTCATGTGGAGGGAACGATGACTGGTGATAGGTATCTCAGAGAGATTCTACATCCTCACGTGAGACTATGTCGCGCAGCTGTTGGCAATTCCTTCGTTTTTATGGACGATAACGCCCGACCTCATCGGACCAGATCTGTAAATGAGTATCTTTAAACTGAAGGGATCAATCGTTTTAACTGGCCTGCCCTATCTCCCGAAATGAATCCAATAGAACATGCTTGGGTCATGCTGGCCAGGGCAGTGGCAGCAAGCAGAAATCAACACAGGAGTGTACAAGAGCTTGTTCATGCGGCCCAAGAAGAATGGCGAAATATTCCTCAACAGAATATCAATAATTTGGTAAACAGCATGGGCAAGCGACTTCAAGCTTGCATAAATTCTAGAGGTGGAAATACTCTTTGTTAAAAGTTCTCATGCAGGTTCTCACTTAACCTTTTCTTCAAAAAAAATCAATTTGTATTAAATTTATTTAATTTCTAAGAATACTTTTAATGTTTAAAGCAAGTTTATTATTGGATAATAAAAATTTTTGACAAATATACACGTTTTTTTTTATTGAAACTAATTATTTGATTAATCTCTGATCCATTTATAATGAACAATTTTTTTTTTCGGAGATTTAGGGTGATGCAAAACTTTTGAATCTATGTGTATTTTGAGACAAACTATACTTGGACGTATTTCTTGGGTACTACTTTATCATCCGAGAATAACATGGCATATAAATCCAAGTGTTACTAAGGGTTGATAAGCAGTGGTTAAAAATTGATAAAAATTTGAAAAAAAAAATAATCTATAGGCTTGCTGCAGCACGCGATGAAACTAATTCGGAATTGTACTGCGTATGCAACGTGGCAATTTAGTGTTCCAGCGCCTGTTTTTGACAACTGGTATTAACGCTGCACTACTACCACCGTACACTAACTACCGACAAGTAAATTCACTTCGTCGATTTACGGTTTACCGAAAATTTCCTTACCCCTCCTATCGTCTGGCTAGTTTAAATCTAGAAAGTGTTGAGTATTATGATAACAGACGTGTAAAGCACCAGAGAAAAGATGTTCCAAAATTTTCAAACGTTCCGACGCAAGTGAATTTACTTACTTGTCGGTAGTTAGTGCACGGTGCTACTACCTACTACTAATTCGACGTTTCAGAAATTTATCAACATTCATATGTTGCTTTCGTTTATTTGGGCTTCAAGCACTTGTGCGTGACGCCTCAGTCGTCACGACTTTTAAGCAAATCGAACACGAATTTTTGGGATCCTCAAAATCACCTGACATGTGCCAATGCCAATGAATTTCCTGTGTGTGTTAGAAGAACAGTTTTCAATTATAATATTTTTGATAATAAAATTTTGCATATTTCGATATTTTCAGTAAGGTTTAAATCGTAATCGGTACAATCTTAACCTTTAAATAAACGTCAAACCGGACAAACGTCAAATATTTAATGTCCGTGACTTGAAGCTCATACTTTTCGGTATGTGCTTGAGGGGCAAGGGGAAGGTAAGACTAGGCGTCACGCCCGATAATAAACGAACGGAATTCAGTCACTACGAGCTGCTACTAGCAGCCAAAAGTAAATAATCGAAAGCGCTTATAGTTATCAACATAGAAAGTTATAATCAAAGGCGTGCGCAGACTTTTTTATTAGAGAGGGCCAAATATCAAATCGGAATCTTTTGATGAAAAAAGAAAGAGCCGTGTCCGCCGAAACATTACTTTTGATATTGCCACCCTTCAATTTCTCGCAATTCATTTTAAGAATAGAAAACTGCTTTCTCGTATCATTGAAAAACCGTTAAAATTTAAAAATTATGAAATGTTTTTAATAGATTGATATTTTGATGAGTTGGGGTGGAACGATTAGGGTGGGCCATGGACCACCCTGTAGGCACGGCTATGGTTATAATTAAAAACGGCTACCGGTCTATAGGGACAATTCTTCGAAGTTTTCGCTACCTACTAGAAATGTTTTAATCTGTACATAGTCAAGATTATGCTTTGAATTTTATCATGTGTGTGCCATAGGGTCCAAGCATAAATTTTGCTATTGGTGGGAATTGACGCTTCATCAGGTCTCCTAACACCTTGCATGCCTATTTTTTCAAAAAAATTTAAACTCTACTTTTGAAACGACTTTAAAAATCATAAAATTTGAAAGTCCGCCAAAACGCACTTTACGTCATAAAGATGGCTGCCCCATCCGTTGACGTCACTCGAGTTGTTCACGTTCTTATTCGTGTATCACGCTCTGATACACGTAATGGTCTCTAACAAACATATAAATGATATTTTTACGTCGATGAAGCGATTAATAATTAATTAAAATACAATATAAACACAAAACTACACAGAACTTAATGCAATACCGGCCATATTGACAAAAGTAAACAAATTGTATGACATCACACATATCATCGGTAGCGTTCGGAAATCCTCGGGTGGTGGTCGGAAAGTGCATTGAAATTTTAAGTTAATTTTAAAAGTTGGAAGTAATTTCCAATGGAAACTGGTTTATTCCCTATTATTAGTTATTTTTGATATCAACTTTACTATTACAAATTAATATCTAAGCAAAATATGAAATATGCGTGTACTCTATTGAGAGTTTTCCGTTAATATTTTAAAGCTTCTTATTTATGCATACACAAGAGTAGAATAGAGTAAACGTTCAAATTTAAAGTTTGCTTAAAGAATTGCTCCCTATAAGTTTTACTGGAAAATGACACTTTTTATTCCAAGTCGGGATGCAGGATTGGCTGGTCGGAATTTTATTTTTAAATAATTATTATAAATAATAATAAATTATCTGTCATACAATTTACCTATCAACCAATAGACATGAATTTTTTTATATAAATAATAATGGAATGTCGGTATATATTTATCTAACTGGAATCCGAAAGATATTCTGATTCTTTCTCAGTGACGCGTTCTAAGCCATCTAACTGGAACTTGGAAGAAATTCATTTATTTTCATCTGTCTTCGTCGTTTTCTTCAATACGCACATATTTCAACGCCATCGGCCCGTATTTCCAAGTGTTGTCAGCTATGAGATATGAAGGCTAGTTTGGAATGTCACTGGTAATTGTCAATTACCGGCACAGAGATTGCAAAATAATGTACGGCAAGAATCGTTGTAGTTCAAGTTCGAACATATTTGTTGAGGTTAATCTTGATTCTGGTGCTAATTCGAAATAGATTTTATCCTTATATACTTATTGTTTATTATAAATTTTCATGACTTCCACACCTCGGTTCGCACAAAATACTTTTACTTGTATAATTTATAAAAATATTCAATAGAGTCATGGGTTTAAAATATGACATTTGGATGGGTTTAGTAGTCACTTGATATGTTGGGGGTGAAAACATCATATTATAAGAGTAGAGGGAATTATTTTTCCAAAGGAATTTCTTATGCTAAACTTTATCAAAAACATGTATGTTTAAGTGCATTCAAAAGTGATTTGGGGGAAGATTTTCTTCGCACTTGTCGGACATCAACGTCTTAAATTGATCTTAACGTCGTTAAATGAAATGGTGACTAAAATGATCACTTCCGGTTTTCAATGGATGCAATATATAAAAATGAATTGAACTCGTTGACTGGAAATGTTTTGTTGATTGGAATATTTATTGAAAATGTCAAAATTATTATTTTTATTTAAAAAAAATTTAAAATAAAATCGAATCTACATGGATTTTCTGTTTTTTCCGTTGCCCTTAAAAATCCATTGAAGTACAAGCAGCAAAAAGGAATGGGATTCAAATAGGAGACTTGGGAAGAATACCATTCAATGGTACATAGACGGCATAAAAGCAGTAGAAGAAGCTGGGATAGGGGTATACGGGCCAGGACTCTAGCAGCTTGGGAAATACCCCAAGTATCTTTCAAGCGGATATTCACGCCAATAGAAAGTGTGCCAAGTTCAATATTGCTAGAGGATAAAGGATTATCATAATGTCGGATAGTCAAGCAACCATTAAAGCAGTGAGCTCTTGTTTAATCAGTTTCAAAATGGTGTGGGAATGTCTAGGCAAACTAAATGAGCTAGGCGAGTACTGTGGATTCCAGGACAGAATAGAAGGAAATGAAATAGCAGATAAGCTAAGAGAGAGAGGGACTATAACACCCTTTTGTGGGCGAGAATGCTTTCGCGATGTCAGGAAATATCTAGTAGGGGGCTGAGACAAACAAATATAATTCTGGGTGACTACAACCTGCTGAGATCAAATAAATGCCTTAGTCAGAATAAAAATGCACTAAGGGTAGGCTCCGTTTCATATAAGAAGAAGCCACATGGAGTTTGCCAACTGACTTGCGCAGAAACCAAGGTCAGACTTGTTTATCTATGTTGCCTCGTAACGACCGTATCATGCCTTTGGCATTACAAATGATGTTTCATGACGACAGCAATTTTATTATTGACATTTGAGGTTGTGTTCTAAGCATTTACTGTCGAATATTTTTAATTTTTAAATATTTTAAGACGTTTAGCTAGTTTATTTGTGAGTGTTGCGTGTTGTATTTGATCTAAAACTATGCAACCTAAAAACTTGTTGGCGTTGAAGGGATTAATTATCCACAGTCAAGGCTGACAGATTCTAATTTGATGTTAACCTACAAAATGTGAAACCGTTACACTACTGATTTGAAGTCAAATGTCAATTTTACAATATGGCGCAGGTTTTGACAACCTCGCGCATAAGACTGCAACTTCACGTGGCTTCTTATTATGTGAAATGTAGTCTGCAACCCTAGGAGATTACTGGATAGGAGAGGGACACTTACCTAAGTTAAAGCCTGAATACATATCCTAAAATTCCTCTGGGAAATAGGTCTAAAGGAGCTACTAGTCTCCGATACTTTCCTCAGGAACTAAGTAAAAAGTAAGGGGGCATATTAGATTCAGGTCTCAGTGAATGACACCCGTTTAGGTCTCAGTGGGTGACACCCCAATATACATACATACAAACAACTCTTATGGGTTCGTGTTTTGTGACATGCAGCACCTCGACTTTATAACGTGCGTGTTCAACTCTTTTTGGGTAAGTAACTAACGGGCTCATTTATTTGTATAAAAATTCATTTACCAAGAGCGTATGACAAAAAACAAAAGACAATTTTTTGTGTTTCCAGTCATTCCCATGACTACCTGTGTCTTTTTTTTAATTTTCCCAACGGCGTATTATATTATTAATATGAATATAATACAGGGTGTCCCAAATAAGAGTGACTGATTTTAAACATAAATGCCCATCTTATTACTTAATTGCTCCAAAGAGATGGAGTTTTCACTAGTTCCACTAGTTTATCGAAGAGATTTTTTTAGGCTTGGCTGGCATTTCTTCCCATCAACACAGGGTGTTTTACTAATGTTGGCCAAATTCAAAAGGGAAAATATGTATTATTATAAATGGAACACCCTATAATTTTTGATCTCATTCGAAAGAGCAATCATTCCCCTTTCCAAAAATGTATAGTTCTCTATATTTTGTTTCATCAACAACAAAGATATTCGAGGTTTCATGTAGTAGTACATTTTTAATTAGTAATTTCATATGAACGTATTTTGATGCCTTAAAACAACTCATGCTGTGACCGTTTGACGCATAACAACAAAATCAGCAATTTTGACCACCACATTATTCGTTAATAGCACGAGATTCATTAAAAACGTTTTTTAATGATAAGTGGATTGGTCGAGCTGGACCGATTGAATAGGCTCTGCGGTCTCATGGATTAACTGTCCCAGATTTTTTTCTCTGGAGATATGTGAAGGATAGGTGCTACAATCCTAAGCCTAACAATTTAGCAGAACTAAAAAATAATATCAGGAACATTATTGAAAACATTCCGCAAGAAATGTTAGAAAATTCATTTGAAAATTTAAAATTTCATTTACAGTTATGCATAAACGAAGAGGGTAGGCATATGCAGGATTTATTGTAACTTTTTTGTTCTTCCTCCTTCATATGTATTGTATAATGTCATCATGTTTTCTTACTAAATAAACTGTTTGTCAAATTTGTTGGCAATTATTCACGTAATTAAAAAAGTTATACTACATGAAACCTCGAATATCTTTGTTGTTATGGAACAAAAGATAGAAAACTATACATTTTTGGAAAGGGGAATGATTGCTCTTTCGAATGAGATCAAAAATTTTATGTTGTTCCATTTAAAATAATACATATTTTCCCATTTGAATTTGACTAACATTAGTAAAACACCCTGTGTTGATGGGAAGAAATGCCAAGACCTAAAAAAATCTCTTCGATAAACTAGTGAAACTAGTGAAAACCCCATCTCTTTGGAGCAATTAATAAGCTGGGCATTTATGTTTAAAATCAGTCACTCTTATTTGGGACACCCTGTATAAATCAATTTTTATTAAGTTGTATCGAAAAAAAGACTTTGTTTAACTTTCAGATACAACATTAAGCAACAATGGAACTGGTTCAATTTAAAACTTCTAATTTATCAAGCTGCATGTGGTAATTCCTTTTGCTATCAGTGGTTTTAACAATAAAATCTATTATAATTTCGTCATTATCTCTCGAAAAAAATTGTGTTTGGTATAAAAGTTACAGTGCCAAATCAAAATGGAAATAATAATTACACTGGTTGAACGGCAATTCATTCAATATCTGACTGCGAGTAATTGAGAATACACATTATATTAGCTTTCAGAGCATTCAGAGAGATTTGTGGGAAGATTTCTGTAGAATAATTATTATTTACGGAAACAGCGATTCCAATTATTATTGGAAGTGAAAAATTAGTTTTTGATTTTTTTTAATAAGAGATTCATCCGTTTAAGTCCCAGTTTCTAATAAAGGTTTTAAATGGGAATAATCATTTAAATTAGAAGTATTAACTAGATGTAAGACGGAAAGTGTACAACAAATGATAAGTTAATACTTCCTAATAATTGTGGTCATGATATTAGAATAAGATGATTAAATTATTGTACAGTCAATTAAAGTAAAGTTTGAAGACTCCGTTACATATATAGAGTTCAGAAAAACTCTCTTGATAGGTATGTGACCTTGAGACATGTATTTTGTCAGTAATATTAGAACATTTCATAACAGATAACAATATTATCCTGAGGTGGGTTGAAGGGCGCGACAGGAGTAAAGGTAATCGCATTGCCTATTCTTTAGCCAGGGGAGAGGCTGGACTAAAAATTTTAGGACCCAGTGACACCTACGGCCTCACGAATTCGACAATTGCAGAGCTAGCCAAACGTTACACCTATGCTCAATCCCTTAAGAGATGGGATGGAATCAAAGAATGCAGTCTTGCCAGGATCACCCTGGGCGACCCTGGGAAGCTGGCGCCGAAGAAATATTTGGCGATGACCAGGAAAAACCTACGTTTAACAGTAGGATTTCCGTGTGGCAACTGTCAACTGTGGAGGCACGTCCGTACTTTGGGGCTAGTGGACATACCTCTATGCAGGATGTGTAACAGGAAGATGAAACTATCAGGCATGTCTTATGCGAGTGTCCGGAGTTATCGTCAATAAGAGAGTGTGTGTTCGGTGAGTCTTGGCCTACACCTGCCGATATAAAGGAGATGTCTCCTAGTGATCTGTCCACCTTCCTGAGAAGGACAGGATGGACAATGACCTAGGAGGACAACTCCTCGGGAGGATGTACAATGGGTCACATGTGGGATAAGTGCTGTGAGCCTACACTCACCCTCCTTACTTTACAGATACAGATAATAGTATATTACGTAACGTGTGTGGTAAGGAGCATTTTACGCACGAATGGAAAAGTTACGCACGATGCCGCGTAGCGGCGAGTGCGTAATTCCGTGAGTGCGTAAAATGATCTACAACACGAGTTACGTACCATACTATACCTACGACCTACTTGTACTTGTATTTTTCATAAGAAGCATAAGAAATAACAGTTACATAATTAGAGGTGTTTGGTAAACTCCATCTCTATTACTCTATTACCAATGAAAGAAGCGCAGTAAAGAACTAACGTTTAATCATTATTATTATATTGTTGATAATCGAAAGTCCATTTTCCAATTATAATCAATACATATACATAGCCCTTTGTGCTTTTCACAGTTAAACGTGGCCATATCTAATGTTTTCAAATAGTAAATTTTGAATAAAATGGAGACGTCTATTGACAGTTGCTAAGATGTTGCTAGGGAAGTCGTGCGATTTACTTTACAGCTGTGCGTTTTTTTTACAGTGCGTAATAGCTGTCATTACATTGATACCGACTGTGTGTTATTGACTGATTACAGGGGGGTCGTAGGTAAAACATTTTATGATCGTAAATATCTAATAGATATATGGAAATATTACACACAGCGTTGAACTTTCAAACTTGAATTGAAAACACGAGTAAGCTTGATCTTTGTCTACAAAGAGTGTACTGGGATTAGTATCTACTACTACTACTACTACAGAATGTGCAGGCGAGCCTTGACCTAGCCAAACTAAAGTCACGGTTCCGGCACTGAGGCCACTGGCGGGCCCATTGTGCCATTCCTGCTACCTAGTCATCCATGAAGCCGAGCCCTTCAATAAAGGCCACAACCTTTTTCAGTGGATGCCTGCTTGTGTCCCCAGGAGCCATGACAGTGACTCCGAAGATTCGCCTGCGTAATACAGCCCAGTGTGGACACTCTAAGAGAACATGAACTGACGTTTCATCATTAGTATCTAACTGAATGCTGGGAACAATATTAAAAAAAACATAATAATAGTATATTACATAACGAGTGCGGTGACATTTTTCACATGAGTGGAAATATTGCAGCACGCGGCATAAGCCGAGTGCGACAATCACACGAGTGTCAAAATATTACGTTAGCATGAGTACCTAATGTACATTACTTTTTTTACGACCACAGGATAATTTCACTAAATAATGTGTGATCAACATTAGTATACAAAATGTTATAATTAAAGTCGATATAGTTTATTTCAAAAAACAAAAATATTATATAGATAGACTCAGAGAACTTGTATATTGGCTCTAAAAACTTCTTCTTTTTCTTTTCAATCAGAAGCCTTTATACCTTTCGGTTTTAAGTTGGTTTGGTTGGGATTTATACCCTTAGTTTTCTTTCTTATATATTATTTTTCCACTAATTACTATATTTTCTTTTATTACATTCTATATATAATGTCGCGACTTTCAGCCCCCTTTTTCACTACCTCATTTCATGTTTGTCTTGGTTTTCCTCTCGTATTTACTTCTGGTACTTTTCAGCTTCATATATTTTTTAGTAAGCTCCACTATCTTTCACTGCTGTTTGATAGAGAAGTTTTGTTCAACTGTTCTATCTAAATTTGTAATCCAAACTACTGCAAGCGCTAAACGTGATGGTTAGCCCGCCCCCATGCGCACAAACTCATTTTTAATGTTACCTCTCACTACAGCTCTTGCAAGATATATAAATGATCAGTACAGAGGCGTATCATTAGTTTTCCTCCAATTCTGTTGGCGTTTGGCATTGTCTGAAAAAATGTCATCGCCTACCAAAAAAACAGTCATCAAGAGTCAGACACGTGAAATAATTTTTTAAGTGTTCAGTTATTTGTCGAATAAGCGACGTTCCCACCCTACCATCCAGATTTGAATCCCAGTGAACTCCATTTGGGCTACTGTCAAAAACAATGTGTCCCAAAAGAATGTAACTTTCAAGTTGGAAGAAGTGAGGAAACTGGCGGAGCACGAGGTTGATCAAATCCCTTCCGAGGAATGGCAAAAGCGTTGCCGACATGTAGTAGATATAGAGCGGAAATATTGGGAAAATGAAACATTCACAGATGTTCAAACAGAGGTAAATCCAGTGGTTATAAATGTATATGATGACAGCAGCACAAGCAGCAGTGAAGATGAAGAAAATTTGTATTCATATAGTGACTGATTAAAGTTTATTTTTTAATAAGTGTACCTATCATTACATAACATTTTAATGAACTGTACTACTACCTATAATGGGTAATACCTACTGAATAAAATATGAAAAGAAATTATAGGTATTCCATTTGCTACCCTAATTAAAACTAATTATAGGTACGACACTGACCGGCAAGGAGCTAATCGTAATCAAATAGTAATTTACTTGGGGGAGTCTATACCTGCGCGGTCGCTCGCTTGCTATATAGCAACTTGCGCAATGCTTTTCCGTTAATGGCTACTTAATATGTTTTTCGCCTATTACAATATTTTGCTTTTTGTTTGGATTAATTTGAATGTTAATGTTTCTAAATTATAATTTAGATTTTCTTCGAAATCCATTCTCCACTATCCCCGGTTAAGTTTATTTATGTTCTTCTTCTTAAGCTCTATTGCATCATCTAGAACTACTGCAAATAGTAGTTGAAAGTGAAAAGAACTCATAATTCCAATTTAGTTCAGTCAGTCAAGACAATCAATTGATTATAATTCCAAAAGTTTTCAAATTTTGACGTAAGGTCGGGAATGGTATAAAAACAAACTATGAAATTTTGCAACCTTGTCCGAAGTCCGGAACATTGTTAAAATTGCAATTAAATTAATTTTTGCTGTATGGTCGTGAAAAAAATTCCAAAGGTTCTGCAAACTTGGGGAAGTTTTCGAAATAATATTTCATATCACGTATTAAATTTGCAACCAATCTAAGTGTACCTACGGAACATTTTTTGTTATTAAAAATTAATGTTTTTTTTATTAAACTGAATGAAAACGTTCCAAAAGTTCTGCAAATTTGACAGATCTATCGGAAAAATGTACCGAACGATTGTATAAATATGCAACTTTTTGGGTTGACCGGAAAATGTTTATTTATAATTTTTTTTAATTCGTTGTCATTTTTTCGAGCAAGGCGGTCTCGGAATAATTACAAAAGTTTTGAAACTTGGTTGCAAACTTTGAGAACATCTATTCTGATGCATTTACAAATTTGCAACCTCATACGCGATCCGGAACTTTTGCAATTTTCTTGAAGGTGAAAAAATAATAAAATTACATTTTTTCAAATTGCATAAAGTTCCGGATCGCGTATGAGGTTGCAAATTTGTAAATGCATCAGAATAGATGTTTAAAGTTAACAACCAAGTTTCAAAACTTTTGTAATTATTCCGAGACCGCCTTGTTCGAAACAATGACCACGAATTAAAAAAAATTATAAATAAACATGTTCCAGTCAACGTAAAAGGTTGCAAATTTATACAATCGTTCGGTAAATTTTTCCGATAGATCTGTCAAATTTGCAGAACTTTTGGAACGTTTTCCTTCAGTTTAATAAAAAAAACATTAATTTTTAATAACAAAAAATGTTCCGTACACTTAGATTGGTTGCAAATTTAATAAGTGATATGAAATATTATATCGAAAACTTCCCCAAGTTTGCAGAACTTTTGGAATTTTTTTCACGACCATACAGAAAAAATTTATTTAATTGCAATTTTAACAATGTTCCGGACTTCGGACAAGGTTGCAAAATGAGATTTATTGTCGTCTCAATGTACCATTCACTTGACCGAAGTTTGAAAACTTTTGGAATTATAGTTAAATTTTCGATTTCGAATGTCAATAATGACTGGAGTAATTTGACAGAGAAATTTCTTGCGACAAAATAATTAATAGACTAACACCCAATAAATGCATATCTGATGGAAGTGAAACAATGAAAATTTGAAGGATATTTGTTTATTCTGTGTAAAAAAAATCTCTCGAAATCGTTTCAATTTGTTTTTTTTATTTGATGATATTAATCTGTAAATATGAGTGTTTCTATCGGAAGAACAAAGAAAAAACACAAAATTACACTACATATTCTTTCTTTGCAGGCTAGAGAACGTCAGTGTTGGCCATTTTGAATTTATTTGATCAACAATGGGGTTTTTTTTCGGCTTACCGATTGGAATTTGTTTTTCTGTCGTTTTCGGCGCGGCGGACCTGATTCGTTCCTTTTAATTTATTCGAGAGAAGCATACATTGTATTTATGTTAAACATTGTCTGATGGTCATTTTTGTCTTTCTTATTGCACAATGACCGTTGATGAGCTTCTTCGCTGTTCTGTTGTTTAATAAATTAATCAACGATTCATTTCTACAGCAAACAGTGTTGCCAACAACCCAAAAAGACACAAAAGTTCAATCTTTTCACAGTAATATATTTCAAAACTGAAAAAAAAGTTAGAAACATCCACATAGTGGGTATGAAGAAATTGTTACAGGCATTTATTTTTATTTTTTCTTGACAACGGTAGCTGGAACGCTACCGAAACGTTGAAATAAAGAATTTAAAAATATTGTGGTTTAATTTCCCAAGAAATTAAAAAAAGAATGAATAATATACCACAAGGAACATACAGAAGACATTTATAATAGCTTGAATTTTATATTATAAACAAGACTAGTTATTATTAAACATACTGAGTAACTCACTTGAGATCGCAACAACCAGTTATAGCTTTTAATTGACATATGATGAACTTCGATCAAATGTAGGCGATTCAAAAAGGTACTATTTACACGTATTAACATTTGATGTTCATTCATACGTTTGGGTTGTTCATAACAACCCAGGTACTTGAGCAGAATCTTTGTACTATTTCTAATGTTATTTAATCCCATTCCAGAAGCTTCATGTCTTCTATATATGCCACTAGTTTGACCAGAAGGATTTTCAGTATTAGTTATGGCTGTATTATTTCCTCTCCAAAGTGCTTCCGTTTGAGTCCTTGTACGTTCTCACGGAAGCAGAGAATAGAAGTAGGAGTTTCATCATAGAGTTCACATTTTCTTCCCTAACTTTGCCTATTCTGTGCAGATGCTTCCTCAGGGTGCATGGTGACGACGACGTGGTGACTGTCTCCAAATGTCTCTTAACCTGTTTTTACATCCTGGATGAGAGTTCCTTGGGTACTTTATAGGGCATATCCACGTGACGTCACAAACTAGCCTGGTGGTAAAACAATAAACAACGCGTTCAGAACACGTGGTACTTAATAGCGTTAATAGTGAGGTTAAGCTGATTTATAATGATGGATCGTGTTTGAGTTTTGACTTTTGGTTATCACACTGTAAAGAGTATCCATTGAAACACCTGAAGGTGTATTGTGAGTGATGAAACTTTTGCGGTGTCTGAACTGTGCGTTGTCAAAAATTATTTGTTATTTTTTATTTTTTAGCGTCTCTGTCATTTTATGAATTTCCAAATTTTGGTACACATTGAAAGACAATTTGTTTGATTGCCCTTATGAATATTGGGAAATCATTTTGACCGATTTTATTTTTTTGAAAAGTACATTATAGGGCTGTTGTCATGGGTCCTTATATTTTCCTGTTTGATTGAAAGTCCCGTTTTACATTACTTTTATCTGTTTTTTTGTATAAGTTTTTATGCTTTGAGAAAGCTGTTTAAAAATGTGAATAACACTTTTGCGAGAGCCACAGTGCCAAGTGCTGACTCTACAGTAATATTCCAGCCGGTTCCCCGACTGTAATCAAAATAAATATTTTCTCTCACTGGCCTCCGGACTAATTAAATCATTGTATTTAAGCAATAATTTAAATCTAAATCGATAAGAATCGCACCGAATCCAACTATGTTAAAAATCACACAATCAAATTTTAAAACGAACAATTCACTGTTTATTGTATAAGGTGTGTTAGAGGCGGAGTTTCGTGTCTAGAAAACCCTGAACAAAACGCCTGCGGTCATAGTTCCCTGCTTACTTCCGGTTATTTCAGTTTCTGCTTTAAGTTGGTTGGTTGGTATTCACATTCATTTTAATGTGAATTGTTGTTAAGTATTGCTTCTTTCTGTTTACAAATACATGAATAAAAAAACCTTTATTTATTAAGTTATTTTCGAAAATGGATAGTAATATATAAATTGGTTGATTCTTGTTTAATTTTTCGAACTTCAGGCGTACATTTTTGTCATTTCCTTTATTGTAATTTGAATATTTGATTGTTATTAATTTAATTTCAATCAAATGTTGAGTTACTTTCAATGAAATGTTAAAAAATTGACCATAAATGACAATTTGCTATGAAGGTAAAATTGCAAACTTTTTAAATTTACCGCCAAATATCGTAAAAATGAAGGATCTTTTTTTCCGGTTATTATCAAGGACCACAATCCTGTCAAAACTGTAAACCCGCGGCCAAAGTGCAGGCGGGAGGAGGGAAGCTTGGCATATAGAGGGTGGAAGTTAGTGGGTAGAGGGTGAATATACCTTGACCGCACTGGTCGACGGAAAATCATCGTACCAACTCAAAATCAAGTTCAGTCTGAAGATACATCCTCAATAAATCTGCTAGCGAAGTGGCACTTCAGCACGCGTGATGCAAAACAGATACCCATCCTCAATCCTGTCAATTCAGTCTGCCTGAATGTTATCGCACATGCGCATTTTCATTGTTATTTTAAGGTAACGAGGTAATTAAAAAGTTCAACCTGTGATTATTCTTGTAAATAAGTAACTACTTATCAAAGACAACAAATTAGTATAATTACGATATTAGACAATAATGTATGTTTGTTTACAAAGATAATAGAATAAAATAGGGTTAGGGTACCTAAATTATTTTCCCATTATTGAATGCGCATGACACAATTCGGCACGCACCGAAAAAGCTTACAGCTCGCAAGCTTGCACTTCCAAGTCGGCGCGCATGTCAGCACGAAATTGAATTGAGGATACTTACGTTTAAACGTCATTGTTTCAGCACGCGTGCCGAAGTGCCAGTTCGCCACTAAATTGATTGGGGATGGGCCTCAAAGTGTAACCAGTGTGAGTCAACATGCCCGTTTTAAAATTTGCCAGAAGGCTTCTACTCTGTGACAATTCTTATCTGAAGTATACTAATCTGAAAAATAAGAGGAGTTGGAGGGTGCATGCGTATAACTTGCACAGATGAAGAATTTCTGCGATTATACAAGAAGATGCGAAATTTCCCCGGATTTTTCTTTAAATTATGCTCGTATGAGTGTAGAATCTTTCGATTTTTTGGAGTTTTTGTGGAATTCGTCAGCTGGGTCCCATTTTGCTTTTCGCTTATAAACAGCCATTATCAACTTTTTTCCATTATGTGCCTTGCGCCTGGTTGAAATATTAAACACAACACTGATTCCCTGGTGGCTAGTCGATAGACTACTTAAGATGGTGGGGGCTCGCAGTG